>KB669681.1:351241-408604 GCA_000349105.1 Anopheles epiroticus
TTGTGTGTGTGTGTGTGTGTGTGTGTGTGTGTGTGTGTGTGTGTGTATGTGTTGGAGCGAGGGACACATTTTTCAACTTGCCGTATTTTCGTGTTATCTGCGCGCGGGCTCTCGCGACAGCGCGACACAGCCGGCCACAATGGGTGACGGCTGGCTAAAATGGCTGCCCCAAGCATGGGAACAGCCGTCGGCTGCTGGCTCCCGATTTGGGCCCCGCCTTTCAAGCAAACGGCAGGGAGATGAGAAAAGATGGAAGGCAAGAAGACGCACTCCAGCGACTAACATGCGGGACGTGAGGAGGAGCATGATGATGTGGTTGGCATGGAGTCGAAGAGCGAAGCTGCTTTTGTGTTGTTGCTTCTGCTGCTGCTGCTGCTGCTGCTGCTGCTGCTGCTGCTGGTGCTGCTGCTCTGGCCGTACGGCGAGGCGGATGACTAATAACGATCATAATTATAATCGAAATGGATGACCGGAGCTCATTTCTCTTCGCCAAGTTCTGTTGGCAAGCTTTCTTGCGGACTTGGCGGGAGAACTGGCGCATACTAATGCGATTCCACAGCCAGTGCTCGTGCTCGCCGGGTTGGGTTATTTTCCAGTTTCCGCTGTCCGTGTGTGCGTGCGCATGTGTTTGGTATGTGTCCGAGTGGAGAACCCGGACAAGCCGTCCTTGCTGCTGCTGCTGCTGCTTACCGGACACGGTCTTAAAGTAGGTGCTCGGTGCAAATTTCCCTCATATGCTTCACGCGGCACTATGTTCATTCACATTTTAAGCTTCTTCTATGCAAGCTTTGTCCTATGGAAAACGAATGTCAAGCACGGGAAAATAACATAATCATCGGACAGGTCGCGTATGTAATAGCATAGCATGAGCTACTTTCATTGACTCATCCTCCCTAACCCCAAGTGATAGATTTTTCGAAACAAAGTGTACCGCAGCTTTCCAATTTCGCTTCCCGCTGGTAGTGACCCGCTGAAACAAAGCCGCCATTCCTTTCGTACGATACGGAACTGAGCAGGAACTAAGCCATCAAGATGAGATTTCCTGTGTTTTGGACGCTTTGGATCGATCAAAACCATCCGAGACCGTCCAAAAACCCGTCAGCGACCCATTTGCCCCTGTTATTTGTCGTCTTTGGAACGGAACTCGGCTACTGCCACAATCTTCCCGTTCTCTGTACCACGTCCCGACCCTGTGCTGACGTATGATGAGATTTCGAAGCCACAAACCTGTGCGGTCTGACCGTGCGCGTCCGTCCGTCCACTGTTGGGGTCTGCAGCACCCCGAAGCCAAAAGCTTGATTACGGATGGCACCGGTAATTTCGTTACCGTTTGCCGTGGACGCGCGGTGTTTATTATTTTGAGATTGATATTTGCCCTCTAGCGGTCATTATCGTTCGCCGGTGTGACAAACCGTCATCACTCATCCCTCGCATACGCTGCACCATACTTCGTCGTCACCACCCACTACATCACTGTTTATCTGATCGTACTCCCTTCATCATGCTTTATCTCTGCTGGAAGGGATGAGGATGACGTTCGGACTTCCTCACTTCCCTACTGGTCGTGCCTCTGGGTATGTCTGAGATGCTGCCGACGTTGCCACTGCTGGTGTATGTACGCTCGTGAGAGTGTTTGTATTTTACTGGTGCGCTTCGTTAATTGCTAAATTGACAGTTATTTTCCATGCCTTGCACCTTGCCACCATGCCGGAAGGCCTTATTCGTCCTCGTTTCGCGATCATGCCGATGCGTGGTTTTAGCTGGGTTCACGGGGATGAAATGATTACTGAAAACAATGCAAAAAAACGATTCAACAAAAAGAGCGATAAAAAGCACATTCACGGGCACCTTTGCACCGGGTTCCATCGAAATACCGAAAGACTCCGATGGTCGCAACACCATCAGTGGTGCACAAATATTGCCATGATCATCTTAAGATCTTGAAGTGATGAGCCAAGTGTTCGCATGACACGGCCACAGCGAGTTTGTTTTTGTTTCATATCGCACTCAGGTTGATGCAAAAGGTGACCCTGGTATAAAACTCCCGCGGTTGGATGGAATGGATTTCGGTGACGTAATACAAATACGTTGTTAAATGAATGTAACATATCTGGAATGCATATCTATATCTTGCACTCTATTTCGTGTATAGCATTGAACAAACAAACAAAATTATGACATTGACCCCTTTTATGTTTCTATCCAGAAGCTGAAATTTTCAGCCTGTCAGTTGTTGGTTTGTGTATCAGATTTCGAATAATTATCGAACAGTATTGCAAATGAAAACATTGCCTGGTAGCGTCAAACAACGCGCTGGTTTATTTTAGTTATTGAAGCCACTTCTTGACAGAGAGTAACAGGTACTGCTAATTTATCCATTGAAAATAATTGTACAACGACCTCACTGTTGTGCTGTCTGTATGAGCAGACCATGTTTTAAGCCTGGTACGGAACAACCCGGCCTGCAAAGTCATCTTTGCATTATTATTATATTTTTATTGCATTATTTTAACAATTATTATTTGTTGAATTAATGTTATCGAGTTTCATGAGGAAGAATATGACCAGCTTGACTAACGGTCAGTTTAAAACAACAAGTTAGAAAGAGATAGACTGGTGATTCTTAGATTTGACATCATCTCGAGCAGGTACTCGAAACTAATTCTAGCTTTTAGGCTGAAAAACCCTAGGCTGAAAATCTGAAGCTAGTTTTGTGTGTGGTTTTGTATGGAGTGTTTACATGATTTCAGCCGCCAAATGTCAAACTTCATATAAAAAAACTGGCTTAAAACATAAAAGGTGCCATTGTTGGTTTCATTTCACGCGTTGAGTAAATAAAAAAAGACATTTTGCACAAGACAAGAGAAAATAATACATACATTTTTATGGCAAAATCTACAGCTTCGAAAACTGTTCTGCAAAATTATGATGGTAAATTCATTTGTGCGATGAAATTGCAAACGGAGACAGAAAGAGTACACAGATCGAAAGTATGTTGTAGAACGCCACTGATAGGTGCATCTTTTGAAACCCAAAAATAAATTACTACACTTATTATTTGTGAAAGCAAGATCATCAGAAGGCGGATGGTTTTTCTCACTTCAGACCATTTGGCAAATTTATCACTGCCCGCTGTATTCAGTGTACCAGTGCTGGCAGCCCAATGGATGCATCCCACGTAGTTTAAATAAATCCCATCACTGACCAGGACACGACGCGTCATCTAACCGCTCGCTTCGTCTCGTGTTAAATTAAAGATTTTCGTCGGCTTTACAGCTTCGAACAAAAGGGGTGCGACATAAAACTTGCGATAAAAAAAATCGTACAGGGAGAAAATACACAGAAAGTGTTAACAGCACGATGAAAAAAGGTCCCCCGCCAGCAGAATGGAACCGGAAAATTGCACTGATGATGATGAGCAAAAAGATGACGAAGAGTTGAACTAACCGAAGTGAATGAGAGACAATAAGAGAAAATAATGCCCAGCCCCATCCATCCGGGTGGGTGCATGATTGCAATAGCATATGAATGCAATTTGTCAAAGAAAAAGCAATCACTACCGAGGCAAGTGGTGCACCCTTCCCCATCCTTGCCTATGTGATAAGTTTGTGCATTTAGTTCTCTTTTTTGGGAGAACATCCAAAGCTTCTTTTTACAGAGAGCGCATTAATGGACACACAATGAAATAGTCACGGTTGCCAATTACGACCCGAAAAACCCATTTCCCATGAGAGATTGGTAATAAGAATGAAAATTGATGCAACTGCGCTTGTTCAGTCGACTGTTCACATGCTACTGCTGCGGTTGCATCTTTTGGGGTTCGTCGCCATCTCACCGGCGTTGAAGTCTTTCGAGCTGAAAGTATTGAAACACTGTTCTGAGTCGTGTTGAAGGAAGGAGCATGATGATAAGTCTAAGAAGAGTATGAGCGACTGTGATTGTTGCTTTCGATTATTTCAAAGAATCATGCGAGAAAATTGCTTTCACTGTACTGCGACACCGGTTTCATTACCGGTCAACGTAACAAAGCATTTCCTTTCGTTCTCTCCGTGCGGTGGAAGGTGCTGCCCACTGCTCAATGATGTTCTGGCACAAGGTTACTACTCCAAAAAACGTACCGAGTTCTTTGTGGATGATTACAGCGCATTTGAGTTGTGACGAAGAAGTGCTACTGCAATCGTGTAGATTGCAAACATAATGTGATGATGTTTTTCACAACAAGATGATATCAATATCGAGGTCAAATCAATACGTTTTACGTAAAGTGAGGCAAACAAGATCAGGTCGAAGGGTTGTAATTCATGCTGCGCAACGAACAACGTGAGAAAAACATTGTCTCGAAGGTGGTCTAGTGGAATGATTTACAAAAACAAATATCTTCGCAGCGGATTTTTGCATAATGCGAAATAGTTGAGCGAATAGTTTCTCATTGTATATTTTTGTCAATTGAAATTGTATTGAAAAATCTGTATCTCATCTCAGAACCCGAAACGATTTACACCATCGAAAAGAAGCTCATGGCACGGAAGGAAATGATGAAGTAAGAAAAACTCACTCACAAACCGACCCCCGAATACCCGGACAGAGCCGAAGCAGATGCAGGGGTAGGCGCTTTTTCTTGTGGGTCTAACGTTTCATTATTCCAAAGAAGATGAGCGATCGGTGGCAGCAACCGTTGCGGCGGACGGGAGGAAAAGTAATTTTGATTGAAAATCTGCTGACTAATCAACTCTATATTAAAAACATATAATTTATACTTATTTTATTTCGTAATTACCTACGCCTGTTGCGCACCGCAACGTCCAGGCTGGTTGGCTGGGTAGCAAATGTATAAGGCAAGGCCCAGAAAAGAAGCTCAATCGCTCGATTAAAGCAACCAGTACGCACGATTCAAAAGAAACGACGAGTTTAACACATCCATCTCTCCTCGTTTCTCGCTTCAATCTCTTCCCCCTAGTCCACTGTCGGCGAATCTACGACCATTGGGGAGAGTGCGATCTGGAGCAAGAGAGTCGAGTCTAGTAGGACTACAATCAGGAAAAGTTTAATTCAGACTTCCATACTTTTTTTGTTGCTTTCGGGGAGGCCACTGCATAGTGTAGGTAAGGTCCGGCGGCACCAGTCCAGAGTTGTTAACTGTCTAGTTGCAATGATAGGGTTGGCTTGTGGATGAGGCGATCAAGCTTCCAGGTTCGAAAATGAATTTCGAAGATCTCCGTGCAGTGGAGGATACCCACCGACCCCGTCTGTAGACAACAATGGAATACTAGGGCTCGTGGGGAAGAGTGGAACGAGCGACAGAAGGAGCCGATTTACGATGGTTCTTTGAAGGGTCTCGCTGTATCACAAAAGAAGCTATTTAATTTCAATGAACCGTTTTACCGATTCGGTCTGTCCGTCAGAGGTTCGCTGGGTTTTGGAGGAATCTCAATTGCAGTCCTCGCTGAAAGGGCGGTCCTGCACGTTCTACTGACCGCGACGATCGTAACCCTATCCCTAAGATCGTGACCGTTACGTGCACGGCGGCGGGAGGAGACGGCAAGTTGTTGAGTGTTAACAATGGTGCAGCAGCAGCAGCAACATCAGCAGCAAGTTGAAGCTCTGTTAGCAGCACGAGGGAAGAAAAGGCCGTCCTACCGATCCTCGAATAGTAAAGCACTCGAAGTAACGGTGTCATTAGACGCGGAGTCAAAGAATTTCACTTCTAGCATGGTCCATTAGCGCCAGCCACAAAGCCCATCATTACCCGGTCGCCAGAGCTTTTCGCGCGTTCGGTCTTGCGTGTATGTTGCCTCCCCCCCGTCGTTTTCAGTCGTGTGAGCCAATCGTGACGTTGTCGAACACCGAAGCCCGGTACAAGCGTACTCAATAAAACACACACACATATATATATATATATATATATATTTCGTACACATTCGTTTCCGTGTGGAAAGTATCATTTTAACACTTTCTCGAGCATGTATCCAACCGCAACACTGCTGGCCCTTCTATCCCTACCCTGTTCTGCTCGACGATCAATCGTCAATCATTTGCGAATGCGCATCGCCGAATGATACACATTAGAGATAGTTTTATTTCCCGACTCGATCATCCTTTGCCCGTCTTCCGGTGGAAGGTGGAAGGCCACGGGCAACAATTACATTCCTTTTTCTATTTCCATCTCCTTCGTTCGGTGTATGGTGAGCACGCCGGATGAGGTCACAGTGAAAGAGCATGGGGAGCGCTTGCTAAACGGGCGTTTGATGGACGGGCAAATTGCGCGAGGCAAAAGGGGAACATTTAGCCCTAGCGACCTCTCAGTCCACGTACACTACCCATCTCGCCCTCTTCCGACGCCCAGGGTGAGGAGGATTGTGCCTGCCGCTCAAAAATGGCTGAAATTAATTTTAATGAACAAAACGGCTTCTACTTTCGAAATTTGAATCTCCATCAGCTCCACTTCTTCTCCGTTCCCTGTGGTCAGTCTGTCCCCACCTGACCATGGGAGCGCTGGTAAGTAGCTGTGAGATTGAAATCGAAAATAGAGAATTAAAACATTTAACATTTCGTTCAAAAGCGAGCGAGGTGTTTCAATTGCTGACCGCGCGCGCTGGTTGCTTGGTTGCTAGATATCGTTCATTAGGGCTCCATTCACTTTCCTTTGGAGGATTCCATGCGCAAGGTAGATGGAGAGAGGGCGCACGACCCTCCCTTTCATGATTCCAATGCGTGTTTCTCGTGTATGGCAGCGAATCTATTGGGCAGTGAGTCCAACCGCAGCAGCACAAGCCAATTGATCGAATATCGGAAAATCGCAATCGGTGTCGGCGTTGGCTTGTGATCGTGGCACATGAATGAGCGCTTGTTTTCTTCCCTTTTTTTGTAACGCTCGTTCCGTAAGTAGGTTTCAAGTGCTCAAACATTTCGGCGCACTCGCACGAGTTCCAATGTGGAGCAATACATGTTGGCAATCGGTGCAAAACATTTACCGACCATCGGTGAGATTTGCAAAAAAAAATCAATTTAGGCCAAACGAAGAAGAAAAAACTACTTCGAGTCAAAGAGACAAAGCGTTTAGGTAAACGTTATTAAAACACTACTGCATTCGCTTTTATGGGTTTGCCTTTTGTGGCATTGTTTGGCCAAATAATCATAAAACATGCGTTATTAAGCGACAAAGAATACATAAACTGAAGAAGTGGTGTGTTTTAGCACATTTAAAACAGATTGCATCCGCAATGGCGATCCTCAGAGCGACACAAAGCTAAAACACCAAGATAGAGCAATCAACAGCCCAGAAATAAGATGCAAAGCGATTAGATCCATCCTAAGATCGTTAATAGCTGGGTCAACCGACCAAATGAAACCCTCGAGGCAGTCGATGGTTGCAATGTTTCACCGTGTCACAACGCAGGTAAACAGCTGAACACTCACGTGTGCACATATGACAAATAAGAGGCAATTAAATCAAAGCAAACGAAAGGGCCATGCGGTGCTGACTCCCAGGACATAATCGTCACTCCCGGAAGGAACCCCTGAGTTGGCACCCCTTTGATAGCAGGAATATGGCCAGTGCGATTATGTCTCGATGGTGGAGCCAAGCAAAACATGGTCAAAAAGAGTGTGTATGTGAGATAGAGAGGAGAGAGAGCGAGAGAGAGGAGGGAGAGATAGAGAAAAAACCATCCCATACCATGGAAGGAGGGCAGTAGTCGGGAAAACATCATTAGCTGCTGCGGGAAGAATTCAAACGCTTCCACAGTGAGCCTCCACCCTGCGCCCTGGTACTATGCTTCTCTATTAAAGACATTGATGGACGCTCCAATCTCTTCATCTCGTAGCCTTTTTGAGCGTCCTTCTCTGGCATGGCACAACATGCTTCTTCTATTTCCTTTCTTTTCCCGTTTTTTTGTTTCTCTACTACTTCCTCGGTCAGTGTCTAGCGGCGGTCGGGGTGGTGGAGTGGCTTTTACCGCGTGCTGACTTGACGCTTTTGTTGAGTTTGAGCGCATACAGGAGGCGAATGAAAAGGGGGAACTAAGGAAAGGAAGAAACAGCACACAGAAAAAGTGTAGACTTAGGGAAGTTTCAACGTTCTGTCTCGTTTCTTTTTGCTAGTTTTTCTCTCCATCTAGCAAGTGTTTCCCGTCCTGAAGGTTGTTTGATGGAAGAAAAAAAAACTTCTACCGGCTGATACATGCCGAACGAAGACGCCCCTCCAAAGTATTTGTATTTCACCCCGAACAACTATGCGTACCACACACCCCCTACTTTTGTTGTTCGGTTCACCCTGCGGCATCAATGCTATTATTACTGTTATTGGTATTGTAATAAATGTTCTATTTCGCTTCTTTTTTATGTAATAATCGCTCGAAACAAAGAACACAAAAAAGGTTCCTCGGTCACAGCCTCGCAGCTCCGATACGTGCCCCTGTTTGCCGTTTTCTTTACCAAACGGCAACGGACCAAACATTGTATTATGCTGCTGCGAACGGAATGGAGGGCGGTACAGTCCGGGATTCCGATTTCGCTCGGCTGGAAACAGTTTCAAAATGAAACAAAACACAACCGCGAATGAGTACCAGATACGCACCAGTCTGTGTGTACACACACACACACAAACATACAAAACACATGTGACTGTGAACAAGCTTTTGAAGAGAAGAATAATTTTGCCTGAAATTTGAAAGAGTAGCACGGAGGGAGCGAAGCGGAAGAAAGGCGAAAAGCAATGGGAAGATAGAGCATCAAGCGAGATGAAGGGACTAATTTTGGGGAGCTTTAGCCTCTTTCTAAAACAAAACAGAGGAGATACACGGGAAACAAGAATGATGATGAAGCAACCGCAGAAGCAGCAGCAGCATCACCAGATCTAACGCAACTTAGCGCTTGCCAAGCTGGTCTGAATATGTGTGCTGTAGTAGTAGCCCCAAGTCTCGGGAAAGAAGCATGCGTGGTGGTGACACGATGCGCAGCAGCGAAAGAAAGAGAAACAATTAAAATTTTATTAAGAGATTTTATTAACGGAGAACCAGAATCCTCCGATCCCCGGGCCTACCCTCAGCCTCACCAAAAACAAAAGGGAGAAAAAGCAACATTTGTTGGCAGTACCCGGGCACGGCTCAGGTGGTGTGGAATGAGTATCAATAAAACAAAATAACGCACCATACGACGGGCTGATGAATGTGCCTTTAGTTGCTGAGGCTGTGGCTGTATGCGTCTCCATGGATAGCGACGGGTGCTTTGGTATGGGTGCCGATCTGTTTGGGACGATTGGAAGAAGATTGATGAAGCCCACGACCGCCAAGACGATGACGAACACGACGTCGACGACGACGATGAGGCTGCGCGCATCGAAAGCGAGTGCTTCAGAGTATGTATTCCTAGGCCTCACCGGACCTTTCTTTCTTTCTCCATTTAAAGCTGGCCCTAAGCGATGCGTGGCAAACGCACACGCGCCAATCGACACTTTGCCCATCGCTCTTTGGCCCTCCTAATCGCTCTATGATGCGAACAGAACGAACGATCATCGTCATCGTTTGCCCGACAGCTCATTACATAGGATTCAACCGTAAACCGCCGCAGCAATGAGGCTGCTTTGTTTTGAAACATTGAGAGAAAAATGATTAAATAGTGTCCTATCCCGTTTACAACCACCCTGCCTTTGTGGGGGATGTTGCTCTGATAGATGATTGGCCTTACTCTAGCGCTTTCCTGCGTTTAGGCAGCAGCGGCAGAAGGCTCGGTAGTTGCCGTGTTCGATCATTACGAAACGCTTCACTCATGATCATACTGGCGGTATCCAGTACTCCTAATGACTCTGGGAAGCGGAAGGCAAAAAAAACACCCAAATAACGACTGCGTACATTTTGTCCAGTGGTCTAATGCCTGGTACTGCCGACACGCTCCCACGAATAAATCTCCACTTTCGACTGATTCGGTTGCTGGAATGCGCTCCCCTCCCAGGATCACTTCTGCAGGTGAAAGGTGTAGATGTCAGATGCATGAAGTCCGTTTAACTCTCGCTCCTTATGGTGTGACCACGTCAACACAAAGCGCTAACATTAAAAGCTGGCAGGTTGGTGATAGGTTTAAGTGCCGTTTTGGCTAACAATCGCAAACAGTGTTTTGTTGCTGAGTGAAACAACCATGCGCAACAACAACCGGTAGCCCTCGGTAGCCTTCGAGGTTCATCGTCGAGCACAGCGAGCCTCCGAGGAGAGATCATCCTTCAATTAGGCAGAAAAATGTGTTTCAAGTGTCAGCTCCGGACGGCTACTTATACACAGCAATATCTCTGACATTATTGCCACCTTTCTTTGCCTGGGGCGCTTTGAGAGCGGATTTTGGGTGGACCTTATTCATGTTTTGAAAGCTTCCGTTTAGCACCTGCCTTGTGCGGACAAAACCATTAGATTTCATTATTTGTAACTCAAACAGAAGTAAAATAAAACTTACAAGTACCGAGTTTGGGCCACTTTATTCCATAAACCTTCGAAACGAGCGTGAAAGAAGATGAAGTGGAGTAAAGGAAGGTGAAAATAGTTGTCTAACACCACTTTTTGCAGGGTGTGCTTTTCAGTTGATGCAATTGAAGGTTTATTAGTGTACATCCTTTTCAACAGATGGATTTGCTTCAAATCAAGGCTAGTATTGCGCAATTTTAACGCAGCACGAGTGAAACCTTCCAAAGTAAACAGCCACAACTGCCGAAAAGATTGGTTAAAGCAAAACTAGCTGAGAAAAATTGCTTTTCCAAATACGTTTGTTTGTTGTTCAACGGATTTTGTCACTTTTTCATCTTGTCACACCGAAGAAAAAACGGCATTTGAAACAGAAAACGCAGCAACCTATCCTAAATCAGCCCGAAAAAAAAGCTAGATAGATACGTGGATACCAAAACAGGGACACGCTTCTTCGCTCTCCCAAGCAGGACAGAGGAAACCTCGCACGATGACCGTGGACCGCGAATATTGTGAACGAGCTTCCCGTAATTAAGTTGAAAAATTGCCTCATGTTCGGTCGAACCCGAGGTGCGACATAGTGTTGGCGGAATCGATCCAAAAAAACTCAACATTGGGCAACACGGGGCCACGTTGGGAAGCAGAATAAAAAAAAAGCATCAAAAATGCTTCTTCCGGGAGGCCACACGGTCTCTCGCCGGGGAAAAAGATGAACGTTGACAGATAGCAGCGATTGTCGCCCAGTCATGCGTCGACGTAACTTGGCGAAAGCTCGCGACAAACGATCGCCATTTCTCCCCGGCCATGTTGGACACTTTGGGCTAGAAGGATAAATAAATCTCATCTCAGCGATAAACATCTTTCATCCCAATTCTAAGCACCAAACAGAGCGTCTATTTCTGGCGATAGAGATATGTGTGTTGACTGGTTTGACTTAGTGGGCACTTTCCTGACTCGAGAGCTGTCTCGCGACGCGAATAAATAAGGGAAAAATGAACTTTGGACGCGTTTATCAAACGGAACGCCCTGCGAACGGCTTTCCCCATTGGGTCGCCACCGTGACCATCGTACATCTCCCAAACAGCCCCAAGCCGAGACAATAGATCAACCTGCTGCTTGTGCGCATGTGTCCCGCGCTAATAGATGGCATCCAGCACACCAAACTGGGATCGATGTCGAAACGTTTAGCTTACTCTCGGCCATGCCTGCTGCTATTGGAGCATTGCCTTCCTACCACCACCATTCGACGATTGCATTCGGTGGAATCGTTCGGAATCGGTGATGTGACATTCCCACGGCGACATTCCTGGACCGGATTTCCCACAACCCCGTCTTAAGCTGGTCGTCCCGCGGCCATCGCGTAATTGGATCTTCAAAAAGTCGACAAGAAATAAATCACTTCCTGCAGCTGCCACCAGCACCAGCAGCAGAAACAGCATCGATCGTACGCAAACGATCTTCATCATCCTCACAACAACAGCCCATCGTCGTCGTCATCGTCGCCGTGTTGGTTGTTTGTCGTCGCTCCGTTGGCGCGTTACGCTTTCTCCCTCGCATTCGGCCTCAAACCTCCCGGCGTCTAATCCGGTTCTGGAACGCACCACGGCACTCACAAACATACACATAGTCTCGTGCCCTCAACCTGAGTTTTCTACGGGCCCACGCTCGCCGTCGAGCGGTAGCCGGAAATGAAACTGATCGTACCGGAATTCGGAAGATGCGAACACCACACAGCACAGGGCATCTCGCGCGCTTTCCCAACACAACGCCTTCTCGAGAGCAATCTTTCATTAATTGACACCGGTACCGACGGCGGCGTCGACCAATGGAAGGAGCTCCGCGAGCCCGATAATCTAAACCAGCGCTGAAATGTCACCAGCAGTGGTGGCATCCGATTGATCGACAACGAATGCATGCGGCCTGGAGGGAAAACACACAGCACCAACGAACCAGCCAACCAAACAGACGTCCAACAAACACGAGGCAAACGACCGAAGGGATCTGTCATGTTGCATTCCGCTTATCTCATCTGCCTGGTGGCGGGCGCTCCCTTGCACTCCCGTCGTGCTCCCGTGCTTACCGCCCCCAGGTCGCTGGATTGTGATTCAAGAAATGAAGTGAAAATGGAAATTGAGAGCCGAAAGAAACGAAATCGGTAATATTTCCTTCGCTTCCGCAGACTTCTCGCATTGGCAACTGGGTTAGGTGTGTGTATTTGTGAAAGAAAGAGAGAGCGAGAGAGAGAAAGAGAGAGAGCGAGAGAGAGCGAGAGAGAGAGAGAGAGAGAGAGAGAGAATTGTGTTAGCACTAGTAGTGCGGGGCAAGCAGTAGTAGTCGTAACGAGCGGATGAACGGATCTGCGCGATCGACGTTGCGTTGGATGAACCGCTTTTCGAGCAGGGTGCTGATGCTGCTGCACGGGCCATAGGCCATACGGCAGTGAGACGCAGCGGCAGCGATAAATAAACATATATAATCCCAGACAGTAAATAACAAATGTGACTGTAATATTTTATACCTTTGGCATGAGGTTGCGCTGGCCCGGGATACGCCCGCAGCAGCCACAAAACGAACGCGAGCGAACGAGGCAGTGATCTCTCTGCTGGCCGGGACAAGATCTTCCTCCGCGTGCATCTTTTCCACGCACGATCGCGCGCCCGGGCGACGATGGCGAAAAGTAGACGGAGTAGGTAATGTTCGTTCCGATCGGACGTACGTTCTTTCGGTCGATGCCGCTCTTGCCGCTGTTCTTGCTGCTGCTGCTGCCGCCGTTGCTGGCATACCTTGCGCAGAACATTTCCTCGTGTTTCTTTCTTCATTTGCGTTCGCTTTAGGAGAAAGGGGAATCGTGTTGCAAGAAAACAACAAGCAAGAACCACGACGATTTGGCTGTTGGATCCGAGTCGATCAGGAAGAGAACGGAGGTTTCGTCCGTTTCGTTTAATTTCGTTATCGAAGCGCCCCTTCCAAAAGCAGCGCGAGAATGCAGAAGAATGAAGCGCGCACGAAAACCGCTAAGTTCTAACATTTCGCCCGCCAACCTCAGTTGAAAGCGATATGCGCGCTTTTCTTCGCGATCACATCGTTTTAGAAGGAGCGAACAGCAACAAGAAAAGGTCGAGGTCCGTGTCCTAAGAAGAAAATGCCCATTCACGGCACCCAGTGAGTGAACGAGTTCTGAGATTTATCTTTTGGCAATTTGTCTGCAGATCAGACAAATTCCTATCGGCTTACAACAACCGAAGGCGCGTGCTGTCGCGATTGTTATTTTTTGTTCTGTTGTCACACCAACCATTGTGCACTGGACACGGGATTGAAGAGAGCGCCCGAAAAACAATCGCTGCCAGTATGCCCTTTCACGATGTCGTACTGTGTTAGCTTATCGTCCTACTTAGAATATTTGGTTATTGTTATTCATCAGAAACAAAAATGAGACGGCGGACGGGGCACGCTACACCGTACGAAAAAATAATAGCAACATTTCTTTCGCGCTCTTTACCGTACGAATGCTGGTATGGGATGTGGGCGGTAGCGGTGGCGGCGGCGACAAGGCACTCAAAAAAGAACGCTACAAACCATTCGACGGTGGTGGTATTTTATCTAAGCATTAAGAATTTACAAACAATTAAAAACCTTTAACGATGCTAATCGCAACCGAATGGCTCGTGTTACTCAGGCTAATGACGCTTCTCCACCGCTTCTGCTTCTCTCGGTAATGTATTCACAGCCCTGGCAGCTCAGTGAAAAGTCCTGTGCGGTTGCGTCACTTTCGCAATTGTCGCCCATCGTCAACCTTTCGCAATCAAAGCCAACGATTTTGCGGGTGATGAAAAAGGATGATGAACGATCGCCGAGGGTTGATGGTGATTGGTTCGCGTCGGACGTTCTTCTGTATGTTAAGCGTGACGAATGGTCACCTTCCGTGGTGTTTCGGCCCCTTTCCCCCCGCAAAAGACATAAACAGCCTATTTTACGATGCAAAAACCGGAATACATTTTAGCGAAACGATGGGAAACGGTTAGCTAAAAGCCCATATAAAGCCGTCCCTTGGCTCCTAATGAGTTTGATTTTCTTAGCATAAGTGCTGGGACGAGGAAGGGTTGCGCATTCTAATCGTGCCACCGAATGGAAAGATGAGCCACAGCAGCCTCGAGACAGTCCGGGGCCTTCCGCAGTGACCTTTTGCGATATCGTCCAGACCTTCCAGACCGTCGCTGTAAGAACGAGATATGAGCGATGTTTCATCGATCGATTGCGCGTGGTGAGCGCACTTGCATTGGGATGGAATGCGGGACCGGTCCAAGAACGGGCTGGTTGTCTTTCAAAGCTTGTATAAAATAAGAAACACATGCCCCGTGCTCGCGTGCACAATGGGTCATAAAATCGAAAATTAATTTTGTTTTTTTTTTTCTCCTCCCAATTCTCAGGAAAGGCAACCGAGAAAGCCCTAAACAGACCTATTGTTGCTCTGCTCACGTCTCAGACATTGGCGACCGTGAAGCTGGAAGCGGTGGTCGAGTCGGACCGTCGTTAATAAATCGTAAAAAGAACCTCGTTGAACCAGCACATCATGTAACAAATTCTTCATCATCGCTCGCTAGCCTCATTCTACGCCAACGGTGCTTGCAATAGGTCTAGTATGGAATGTACAACCTACTTCGTTCTTCTTCAAAATGGAGATTGGATCGAAAGCGTACGCAACACAATCTAAAACCTCTTTTCCTGGCCTGGACCTTTGAATGTCTCGTAAAACTACTCATAAACCCGCTGATCAGTAAGGTGTATGACTGGCCTGTACAGGAAAGATCACCAGCGAGTGTCTGACATCTGCTGCAGGATTCTTTTACTCGGAAGCGCATAAAAATGCTCCATCGTTCACCATGGTAGCGTGGGAGGGGAAATTCTCCTTTCAAAGGGCAAGGCAAGATCGATCCGCCGTCACATGGCTCTGTGTCGTCCTGGTCATAGCCCATCGTTCCTATTTTGTCCCATGATAAATGTTCAAAAAACGTTTTGAGCTATTCACAAACGACATAAAAACAATTGGAAAATGGGAAACGAATAAAAGGGACCCAACACGCAACGCACTCCGCGCATTTTGATTACCCGTGTACAGCACCCTGGTACAGGATTCTCACGAACTAACGTCGGTGCATGTTTCATCGCAACCGGAAAAGATGCACATAATTGTTGATAGAAAACTACACCACGAATGACGAACGTCTGCTATAATGCTTATGCTAGGGAGTATGCTTTTACCTGCACTGAAAAAAGCCACAAAGTCGAGCTTCGGGTCTGTCTATGCGATAAAATCAAGCTGTTAAGCACAGCTACAATTATTTGTTAAGGTTTGGAATCCACATTTAACCTTTACCTGCTCTGGCCCCCGGTACGTGACGGAATAATTACGTTAAGGGTGAGTTGAAATGTTTCACATTCAAAAAAAAGCAAATGCTGTTTCGTATTTTTATGATACAAAATAAAAGTTGCTACAAACATCTTGAGTTGAGTCCAATTTGTGCAAGCGCTCTTTGGTCAAAACTGTAATCAAGAAGGTGTCTTTTCCACGGAAGTTTGAGTGATGATCTGCAATCATAATCTTCGCTCCTTCGTATCAAATTATTTCCGTGTGCAGTTTCGAACATCGTATACTGGCACCTCCCCCTCTTGACGGATCAAGGGCAGACACATTTACTGCAATAAAAATGAAATTACTGATCCTTCTCGCGGGCGCCCGCTCCAAGTGCAGTAACAATAGGTTGGACGAACAAAAAAGGCGCTTCCCAACCGTGTCCTTGTTTCTTCGACATTTTGTTTTGTTCTCAGAAATTGATTATTTTGGAGGAAACACAACCTTCCTATCTTTTCATCCCAGCACCTCGACAGTGGTAAACGGTGCAGGAAGGAAGAGCACCAACGCAACGAAAGGATCTTCATTATCTTTTCCATCGGTGTAGCGTTGATCTTCATTGTACCGGAAGGCTAACAAAGCACCACAAGCATACGAAAAACGCTCGGGTGCTTCATAGAAACCAAACGCATTTGTACGCAACCCCAGGGCAAATGGCCGCTGCCGCCGCCGCCGGGATGACAGGATGGACAGCATGGCTGTGCATGGCTGTTTGTTCCCGTTCGGAATTTCGTCCACCAAAGCCAATCTAGAACTGAACCATGTAATTATAGAACAATCAAAAACTTGTAACATTTGGCCCGTGACGTAAATTGGCGGCATAGAGCCATCCGAGAACGCTTCGAGAACGATTACCAACGTTATTTAGTTTGTGTTGGTGAGAGTGACGGACATGGAGGGTTCTTTATATGTCGTTAAAAATTAACCTCAAAGAAGTATCGTAACGAACGGAGTCGCCTGCAAAAAAGGAAATCAATCTTACGCTAGCTTTTACCGGTGAACTGATTTTGATATGCTCTTTACAAAAAAATGCGTGTTTTTTTCATTTACTGAAGCTGAAAACATTCACTTCAAGCAAGCTATTTATCTTTCACGAAAACATTAACGAATTGTGTCACATTCCTGGGCATACCACCCTTTATGCCGTGGTTGTAAGATGATGTAACAACTTGCGAGCGCATGCACATGAGGGTGAGCATAGCGTTTGGAGCCCAACCAAAGTGCAAGCAGTGCACAGCGTAGTGCAGCGTAAAGGCACGTCACTGCACACAACTATGATTCATTCGTTTTTGCACAGCGCCTGCGACCGGCGGCAAAAGTGGTAACGATCATTCCAAATCGATCGAGCAATTAGAACGGCGCACGGACGCAACAGTGCACCGCCGCCATCACACCAATCGCAGAATATCATTTAGCGCTCAATTTTATCTCTAAATGGTTCACCCCTCCCGGAGAGCATCACTCTCACGAGCACCAGGCCACACGGGCCCTTTTTTGGACGTTCATTAAACCATGTTGGGCCATCGCTGACGCTGGCGCGCTCAAGCTGAATGGACAAAACACTTGACTAATTAGTGAACGATCGAATGATTTCTTGTACCACGCGACAGCAAATGGTTTGGTTGGATTTGCAATCCGCCATCAATCGGCCGACAGCAAAGTCCAGATGCAAGGGAAGGGTCGGACGGGGCCTGGCCCAACCACACATGGGTGACGCTTGTCAGGGCAATGTGCAAACGCTTCAACCCGCTTGAAAACTTCCCTCGCTCTAGGCGCAACGAGTACACACTGCACAAGTGCAGCCGAAGCGAAGGGCGATCACCGACCACGATCGCATCGGTGAGAAGGAAAGTGCACAAGTGCGAGGGGAAAGGTGGCAGCGGGAACCGAAAGGACCATAAAATTTACGATTACTCAAGAGAAATCCACACAGGCGTGCTGCGCTTCTTGCAGCCACCATACCGCCGTTACCATCGCGCTGACTGCAGCTCTAAACTGCATCGCGCTGCGCAGCTCTAAACAAATAGAGCCCAGCAGTAAAAGGCAATGTTGACGATGTCAGCATCAGCTGCAGCGCACACAAGAGAGCCACAATCCAATGCGGCAAGTGCCGATGCATACGGCCGGGTGTACGAGTCAACGATCCGGGCGGAAATGTACTCCACGAATCGCGCGATCTTGCACGTCGATTAGGAACCGTCCGGGTCTGTGTCGTACGCTGGGGCCATGGCATCGAGACAGATAGACGGATGCACACGGCACACCGATGGTTGGGTGGTGGATTTATGTTAAAAACATAATCAAGAAACAGGTTCACCAGCGCATCAGTGGCCCTTACATTCGATCCTGACGGGTTGGGGAGCTAGTGCCCTCGTATGTGTTTATGTGAAACGACTGTTTCTTTCCCAGGGCGATTTTTGATGATCGGAAGCCGCGGATTAATCTTACTTTGTTGCACTGCAATTGAGCAAATGCTGCAGCATCCCCTTTTCGCTGCCCTTTCCTACCACGAATTGCCGATGGACACTTTCGGTAGCTTGCGACGTTGCGCAAACCACCCCCCCCCCCCCTGTATACCCCAGGCGATGAGTTCAGCGGGTTCGTCGCTTGCTGTTTGAGCGAATTCGCTCAAATCTTTCGTACCGGTCATCAACGTGTCGAACAATTCGCATGATCGCAGCATGCCTCTCGGTGTGCATGTCGCCTTGAGCGTGGCGATTGGGGAAAAGTTATATAATTACCTTGCTACACTGTCACTGCTTTTGCCGGAATCTTTGCTATCTGAGCTTTCACAACTGCTTCCACAAAACAGTAAACGCGGCTGGACGCCACAGCAAGACGGGTGTTGCACAATTTCTTCTTCCAAACCGATTACCGCCGGTGTTGGCAACACTAGCACTGCATTTGAGCCCGTAAAGACGGTAAGCTAGCAACTACCCAACATCACTACTTCGATTCTAATTTGCTTTTCTCTCACATTCACAATAACATTTAGCAGCTGGCTCTTTTTCACTTTTGCTGCGAACCGCACACTATCACGAAAAACGAACACTTAGGCAAGACACACACTGCTATTCCACTGGACCACTGGTCACTGGTAAGCCTCCGTTTTCAAATCGTACCTCTACTTCCGCTGCCTGATCGAGCCTGACTGCCGCACGATCTTCGATCACCGCCCTCGAGCAGCAACACAATCAATCGGATGGGCAAATCTCGTAGGTACTTCAACACCGACACCCACAAACGCACAGACGCACGAAAACTCTCCAGTAATCCTGCGAATCATGCTCCCGAGTTACTAATTTGGTACCTATTTTCACCACCAAGCATCAACGAGCCGCAGCGCGCGCGGGCGGTTCCTTCCTTCACTCAGGTTCACACTCCTTTTTTTTCCTTTTCACAAATTTCTGTTAAACAAACTAGCAACACTACACACATCACAATTTACGCACTTCACACATCAATTTGCATTGCTTGGCCGTTCAAGCGGCATCACCGATCGACCACTAGCCACATATCCTTCCAGCAATATCAACCTGAAATAGCAAGTGGAACTCTCAAGCGATCGCACTTTTTTCCTTTTTGACCTTTTTTTGCATCCCCTGCTCTGATGTTGACTAGCCGGGGCTACCCATTTGGCACACAAACCACGCACAAACACCACTCTCACGCTTGCTCTTTCTCGCTCTCTGTCACCATCTCCCTTTCTACCCCTTGCCTATCTCTCTCTCTTTCCTGTTATTATTACGGTGGTGCTACTGCTACCGCACGCACGTTTCACCAGAGCCTTAGCTTGGAGCGTGGTCTGGCCAATTTATTATTCTTCCTTGCCCTTCCGTTCTTCCTTTCGGTGACAATCGGCCGCAAATAACTTGCGCCACGACGGCGACAACGTGGGGACTCTTCCGGGTGAGGGAAAGGGGGAGGATGGAAATGGAAAAGGACGGGCGGAAACTCAAGATGCGAGCGCGAAGGCAACAGCAGCAAGCAACGAACGGCAAAGCGGCGCAGCAACAATTTACAAAAAACATAAAAAAAAACCGGTGCCCGAAGGAAGGCGCAGCGAGAGCAACGAAGAATACTAAAAATAAATTTAATCTCACTCTTCACTTTAATCAAACGTACGCAAAATCAGAATGTATCCGAAAAATTTTGTGATTAAAATTCCTATTTGCAGCTACAAAAATTTCCTTTTAAAAAATTCTTTCTCGTATTCACGCGGCTGCCCCCATGCTCCGGGTTCGGCTCCGTTCTGCCATTTCTGTTATTTCTGCCTGCTTTCCTGCTTTCCGCTGCTGCTGCACATCTCCAGTTTGCGCCTCGAGCACACACAGAGGACCTATCGGTTGAGCCTTCTGTACGGGTTCTCCTGCCTCTGCACCCGAGACTGTGTGCGCAGTGCAATGTGTTTTTGCTGTTGCTTATTTTCCTTAATTTCAGCCCGAACCTGCTGCGCCACTACCTGCTGCCCGACACAGCATCGAGTTTCGCGAGTGGACCTGGACCGACCATTGGTATGTTTGCCGACGCAGTCGCATCTCCCATTGCACCCGTGTTGACATAGAATGCACAACGAAACGCGCAACAATTGTGTGTGTATGTTTCATGTGTGCTTTGGCTTCTGATCTGACACACACCCTCCCATCCGAACTATCACTTCATCCTCAATAAAAATAAGGCACCATATTCATACACCGTTTAATCACAAACGTGGCACATCAATCAATATCAATGCCATTGTAATGCTCTCGCACAAAACAAACAAACACATTTCTTTTCGACACCATTCAGCCAAATGGAGGATATCGTTGTAATTATCACACAACCAACGGCTAGCAAGATGATATCACACTGCTCGACATTAGCTCCTTTTCCCCAACACCACCGTCACCAAGCGGGTCGATCGAACGAGCTCGATCTATTTACACAGCGCCTCCTGCTTGAGTGGTATCAGCCCGTTTCTAGTTCATTGGCTCCCGTTACCCGTTGCTAGCAGGCGTTGCAGGCACCGGATATCACAACAGCGCGAGCGCGCGCGTACCCGGGTTCGTCGGCTGATGCAGCGTTGAAGTCTTTCGTTCAAGTCTCTGACCATGCTCGGCATGCCACACAGCGCGACACGTCGTTCGCTGCTTTGCTTTACTGAAGTTGATGCTGTTGCTGTTCTGCTCACCTCTGTTTCTCACCAGCGTTTCGAATCGTTCGGCTTCGATTTGTGGCACTGTTTCACTAACGTACTTTTGTTGCACGTTTTTCAATAATGCTAAAAGGGATACTACTTCACTTTTTCCATCAAACAAGCTACTTTTGATGAAGATCACGACTCTGGTCAGTTTTTCTGTACGCTAAAATGCACTCAACGTAGCCCCGCATGCACAGCGTCTGTTCGGTATTTCAACACCTTCGTATTCGGACCACTACTGAACCTGAGGCTGGAGAAAATATTTTCTCGCAGCAGAAGACAATCGTACCGTGCCTCTCGCGAAGCACCAGTCCTCCAGGTTTCTGGCCACTAGAGCTCGCAACCTGGCATCAACACACACGCAATCCGACATTGCCTGGCGAGCAACGGTCTCACGCTCACTCCCGCAGGAGATAGGCCTCATGTTGCACAAGGGTGAACTAGACGGAAGAACGCAGATGGTGCGCGTTTGTGTTGGTGTCGTGAGGGACCTGCTTCGGTGTAACCGGGAATGTCTTGAGATCTGTGGGCCGTTCGTACTTCGATTCCGATTCCATGCCCTCCACTGTGCATGGTTGTGTGGGGGTCTCTATGTATGAGTGCATTGAGAGAGCTTCATTCCTTGGGCATAACCCCAAACGAAGCCAAGGGGTTGCTGTAAACGAATCGACTTGAAAAGCCATCTCACCCCGTTCCGCTTGCCCTATGGTGCTGTTGCCTCTCTCCGTGCACGCTGTTGTACGAGTCGTGCCGTGGTACGTAAGGTGTATGAGTTTGCTTAGTGGAGAGAAGATCAAACAGAGCCAGAAGGTGGAAACCAATCCCCCTAAGAGGTCTCAATCTTTTGACACATGGGGTATATTCTAACTTACATGAATTTTAAGATTTCAACTAACCTGAGATCTCTTATCTGACTTAGAGCTGGAGGACTACTAATAGGAAATGTGTTTTAAAATCTGTAAATTTGAGGGTTCCAGCCACTTGATCTCGTTTTACCGAATCAGAAAGTTTAGCCTATAGCATCTCGATAGTCCCTAACATTAGCAAAGTTAGACCTCCTTCTTCCATTTGTCGATATACTCTCGAACCCTCCCTTCTCTATCTCTCTCCCACCTCATTTCCCTATCCGAGTCTATCTCTCCTTATTCCTCTGTGTTGTCCCAATCTCTTCGCGTAAGATCAATTCGATGGAAGGAAAACAAAAGAAGTCGAAAAAGTAGTCATTAGCTGGATATGCTGTTAAAATGTTCATTCTTACCGGTATGCGTCCGATCGCGAGCGTCAGCCTTGTTTGAGTGTGTGCGAAGAGCGTGTATGTTTTACACCAGATACATACAAAGCGATCGAGCATACAAGCTGCATATTCGCCAGGGGTTGCTCTGGGCCGCAGCTATGTTAGTGTTGGGGTGGAAAAAGAAATGTTTCATGACCAGTTTTTCGTTCGGGACGCAGCAGCAGCACCACGAGCAGCAGGCACGGTATGCCGTATGTATGCCACAGCGCGATCCTGAGCAACGATCGTGCTGTCGACACTTTTTGCCTTTTGGTTTGGTGGTTTGGAATGCCGATGCAGCGGGCCCACTATATAAACAGATACAGCCGCACGGACGGTGACGGTTGCGTGAATGAGGACTGGATGCGTCGCGGAGGAGGTTGTTTCATTCTACACCTGAGTGTCCTGTGCACAGCATTACATTGTAAACGAGAATCTGCGAGCAAATCGTTTAAATTGAACAATTTCAAAATCATTCCACATAGACACCTTTTTCTTTTTAAATTTTGTTTTTTTTTTCTGTACTGGTCCTACACATTAGGGGTATATGGGGTGCAAAGAGTAAGAGCGAGAGAGCAAGAGCAAGAGAGATAGAGAAGGCAAGAGGTGAATATCGAGATAAAAAATACTATCCAACCTGTCCACACCAGTCACACGCACACGCTCTCAAGCGATCCTGTGTATACGAGGCGATCATAGTCAACTCCAAAACACCGATCTCGCCCCATCTAAACAAGTTTTGTTCGTTTTTCATCTCCTACCCTTCCATCTCCACACACACACACGCACACACACATTCGCAGGCACACACACACGCCGGTTCCATTGCCGACTTCCCGCGTCCATCGCATTGCGATGGGCAACATTTACCTGAGATTGTGTGGCTAGGTTTCCCAGAAACAGGTTTCCCCTGTGCACAGGTAAATGATGATTTAAAAAACAAAACTACCAAACGAGGCCCAACACCAACACAACTACCACCAAGGGGACACACAGCATCGGGTACGCATTAGATGCGCATTCGCCTTCTCTCTTGCACTAGCTCGCTCCATTCTCTTTCGTTCTTCCGCCCTTAACTGCTAGGGGTTGTTTTCGAGGTAGCAGCTTTTCGAATTTGGGTTCCTGGTCCAGGTTCTGGTTCTGGTTCTGGTTCGGATCTGGAGCCTACACACAAGTGTGCGCGCACCCGGGACGCACTGTACTGAAATACATTATAATAAATGAATACATGTATCATTATTACAAAACTGTTTCGGCACCGACGCCCACCCTGCATTCCATTGCCTGACGCTTTTTCGCCTTCCATACCCCTTCCGTCCGGGCCTCCTTCCGTCAACGCTCTGCTAAGGACAAAAGAACGCAATCGTCAACGTATTCATAATCTTCATGATGCAGTATCTATTGCGATTGCATGTACTCCGCCGAGGAACTCTGGAACATCATTTTGCCCGGCTCGCTGGATGGCGCGCGGTAATGATGCACATATGACGATCGAGGGTGGTCCCCGCCCTCGCCCCCACGTCCCCAGCGCCCAACATTCCAATCTACGGTTATCGCCAACGCGTCGTTTAAAAGCCAATATACATACACATTCAGCGGTCAATAAGTAATCGCTTTTATTAGCTCGGCATGATGATAATCGCGCGGCTCGGCAAATTGAATTTTGCGAGTCCCGTGCGCCGGTATCCGGAGATCCGATTACGGGTCCCCACTGCCGCCGCCGACCGGTAGCCTCGAGCGGCATGGCCAAAGTCTACAGGCTCGTCTGCTCATCATACCCTTTCGCACTTCGTGCTTTGTCTTGATGCGAGAATCACAGAGAGGCGGATAGGAAGAAATAAAAGCTTGCACAAAAAACGATCCTACCCTGAACGATCGGCTGTCCTCTGTTTAACAATTCAACAAATGATGCATACGAAATCTTACTAAAAGTATGATCTTGAACTAAATGCCAGGTTGTAAGGGGTTTTATCCGCATCTTCATGCAGGCACTTTCCATAAGCGATATCTACACTACATTGGTGCCGCAATTTTGGTACATTCGCCCACTCGGGAACAAGTTTGCCTGCAATCGAAAGATGGCCAAAGCTGCACGCGTTGAAAGCACTGCATTTTGTGTGTTCCTTTTTCGTTGCTACCACTTTTGCGCATCACAGCAGCGGGTCCAACGTCGATGACAATGATGATGATCATGGTGATCATGCTGATCTTGGGGACACACGTATCTGCTGCCGATCGCCGTTCAATAAGTGAGTACAGGTCCAGATTTCACCTACGGCTCCAAAAGACATACATCAGCTTCGGTGGTTGTCTTTTGGTTGGTTTCTTTTCAATTCTGAACATCATCACCATCATCATCATCATCATCATCATCATCATCGTCGTCGTCATTGTCGTTGTCGTCAGCGTCGTCTCCGTCGCTGCTGCATTGCGAATCGCGAGACTCGACACCCGATCATAATGTTGCGCACTCCGTAATAATGCCAATGCCGAGTGGAATCGGACTTATTTCCGCGGCGACCATTGGGAGGGAAGGGAAAGCGAGACGATAACGTGAAAAAGATGCGAGAACGGGCCGGCGAGAAGAATGACGGAGCAAGAAAGCGACACAAAAAATGAACACTCAAGCTCGAACTTATCGTCGCAACAATCTTGCATATGTGGCGAAGTGTGAGAGTTGCCCCATGGGTACATAATTCCGTTCCGCGCGCTCGTCTCACCCCTCAATTCCCACGAGAGTTCCGCAGCATTCCCACCCTCCCGTCGCCCCTTGCGTGAGACAGTGGCCGTAATCGCGATCGCGTTCGGTTGGCAGGCCGGAATTTATAACCTTTCTTCGGCTAATCTCGCTCTTTTGGCATGGAGCCCTTGCGTACAACTGCGCTCCGAGACGACGACGACTCCGGCGTTGACATGATTCAGCATGCACACTAGGCTCGACGATGCCTGGGCAGGATTATTTACATGGCGCGCAAGAACACCCATTCGTCGCCTGCCCATTCGTCCTTGGATGCGGCTTTCGGGGTGGAAGAATCCAAGAAATCTCCCAACCTTTAAAAACAATCTTCCAACATTCCAACGACATGGTCAAGCGTAATTTTTAACACATTTCGATCGACTGATTACACGTGAAGTACGTTCTGTAGGTCCACCACTTCCAAAGCCGGCACAAGGCACAGTGCCCGACAGTCTCTGGGCAGGGTGGGCTTTCCCTACGGTCTGTGGTGGTGGTGTGGCTCGGGCGGTCTTATAATTATTGCGGCAATGCTGCGTCCGTCATACTACACTGATCGCGCTAATGGGCTCTCAAACGTCGGTGAAGTTGTCTGGACACCACCATGAGCGGAGTGCCGGATGCAGCAGTAGTCATGAGCCCACATTTTGGAACATGATCTTCACTTTTCTCGGTGCATGAGCGGCAGCCACACAACGCTGATTAGTGAGCAAACAAATGGCTAAAAACCACGAAAAAAAAGTTCATCCTACATACTGTTGCTGGCGGGATGGCGTCGGCTCGGACCGGAATTAGTAGCTACAGGTCGGAGGAAATCACACAAGCGGAATCGAAAGACGAGAGAGAGCAAAACGAAGAGAAGGGGAGGATCAAACAATTTGTACCGCTGCTGACCGCACCAGATTTGACCTCCCGGATAGGGCAGGTATTGTAAGACGGGTCGGGATTCGTTTGATCCTTGCGCTGTAGCTAGCTGAACATACCGCACAGGATCTTCAAGAAGCATATGCTTTCTGGTCCAACACATTTTCCAAACTCTGAAGAATGTTCGACCCTGTTCGGGAACGTCCGGGAGCTGTACACGCACACCGTCCGGTGTGCGTCTAGACAAACATGGGACCGACCAAACAATACGTGTTTGAAGATATGTGTAGGGAAATTCGTGACGTGCATCACTCGCCAGTTCGTGCATGAACGAATGCATTTGAGTAGATCTGAAAATCATCATATCGCGGAACGAAACAGGCTGTCTGTTTGTTTTGCACGCTTCACAGGGCAAAGATTTTGGATGAGATATGGAAATGCCAATGCCAATACGGCTTACAAAGTTAGACGTGAGCAAGTTTTTTGAAAGTGTCACTCTGTAATCGTAAGAAATGTTTCATCTGGACTTTTAACGTTCATATTCACCACCCATTTCTTATCGAACAGACACCCTGAGCTCGTACCACTTGCAGTATAATGAAACAATCGATCGACTGTATGAATAAGCGTCCCTACTACAGATCATCTTCTTTGGCCGCTGCGTAGTGTAGAGTAGTGTGAGCTGGTTGACTACCAGGCTCACGTTTCTTCCATACTAGTCCACACAGCAAGACAAGATCAGGAAATCAAAATTATGCCGTTTTGTTTATCCGAGTCTTTCCACAGATTGTCGATCGAGCCTAGATTAGATCCAGATCATCGTACAGCGTGCGATGGAAATCGTCGCCTCGTACTGAGACTTTTATTCTTGGCCTTCTTGGCCTTCTTAGACCACGACGACCCAGCGACCAGTTCTATCTATCCCAAAGAAACAATGGGACGAACGAAATGTGGTGATCCCGGCCTATAGCGGATAGCTCGGCTAGTCGCTTCTCATTATGAACCGTTGTGTGCACGATGTCGCCCGGCTCATTCGAATAGATTGTCGGTGGGAAGGTTTTGTTTTCGTTTCGTCCCTCCATCACGCAGCTCCATGCCGATCGCGAACGGCCAAACAATCAAACAACACCGGTGCGCACTACTACATCACGCCACCGAACGACTATATTATTTGGCGAATAAATAGAGAAATATAGAGCCAGTTCAGTCTCATGACCCATATGGGTGGTTCAAGGACCGGAAAAGGGGTTCAACAAAACTCGCCGCCAGAGCCGTTGGTTGGCCGTTGTTTTAAGTAATCGTGCCCGGCTTAATCAAAACACACGAATGAAAACGATGAAGCGATGAGCTCGCCGTGGCTCCCACAGACGGAAGGCCAGGGTCCAATACCTCGACATTTACCGCGTGCAGACAATTGCATTAAAAGGCTTCATATCACTGCCACCAGCGAAGAATGCAGCATAGTTCAGTGCGTCCGGCGTTCCATCGTGCGCGTGCCCACCTCACGGTACTGTGAATCGAGCATGCCGGAATCGAAACGGACTGACCCTTTCGGTCAGGGCCAGCGAGGGATGTCACCACGATTTCGATATTTTCCGATCCGCTGTAATTAGTGGACTGTTTATTCATTCATCCGCCTTTCCCTCATCATCGGGCTCAGTTGCATTGCGGTCGCTCGCTGCCGGAACATGCAGCTTAATTTAAATTTCGTCCAAGACGCTGGGAGAGACGATCACGGGGCGCTGGACCGGTACAACTGCAACACTGCCAAGCGACCCGTAAGGCCACGGCAATGCGCGAATTCACCGCGCGAGCTAGTCGTGTCCATTTCCATTTGATTAAATGCGCTCGCGCTCTCAAGCCGCGCAACTCCACCAGCGACCGTTTGCTCGGCTCGAGCGATATGGCTTTTCCCGCCCGGCTGGCGTGCGAGTAGCGTTCATGCGCTCTATTCTGAAATGTAAACTAATCCTCCCTCCAGCCCAGTGGAAGGTCGTGAGCGTTGGAGGTCCGGGAAGTGTTGGTATTGGGTTTGCTGGGTAATGATCGGACTGAAATTTTCCTCATTGGAATACTTTAATCGGAAGGTCGGGAAAATAGCAATGCCTGTGAACGCAAAACGAAATGATTCCACCCACGGAGCGGTAACGACGATGATGATGCTGGTGGTTGGTGGTGAGTGGTATGTACCATGGTCGACTAGGCGGGAGCGCAGATTGGTCAGCCTCGTGAGGTAATCGTCGAGCGTCGATCTGGGAGTCTGCAGCCGAGGATGATCTTTCAACTAGCGGAGAGCGTGGTCTATCCTGCGTCCGAATGGGGTACTCCAAGGCCTTGTGAAAAACGTTTTTTTGCCTAGGACAAGAGGGGCGATGGCGACTGACAAGCCAGGCAAGGTCAGATCGACAGATGGCGTGTGGAAACGAATCGGCTCGAGTTCATCCAGGCGCACACGGAGTGTGGTGTGGACGCAAAATGAGAAATTGTGCTTGTTACCCACATTGACACCTTTGCTGTCTGTCGGAACGACTTCGCTGTGGGTGGAAACATGCACAGGAAGGCTATTTGCATTTGAACTTTTGAACAATTGCTGTCGCCAAAACTGGGCAACAAGGTACGCCTCGGACGACATGGGTTGGTGTATCGGAGTTGCTATTTTAATTACCAGCATCTCTGAGAACACAGACGGTTGCGGTTGTCTAGTTACACTGGGTATGGGTCTTGTTTGGTAGAACCATTTTCAAGCACAGAGGCTATAAAGCATAGCTGCTCAGTTGCCGACACAGGAAATGTTGAGGTGCGTTTGAAGTTTGTTTGTTTGTTTGAGTCAAACCCATCACTTTTCCATGCTTGAAAGCAGGGACAAAGTGGATGCGGCAGTCCGGATATGCATGAGACAAGCTTTTTAAATTTTGACAAACAAACAATATGAGCATGATAGAGTTTGCTGAATTTCTGTTAGTATCACACGAAAGTTCGGGTTTGGCATTTTTGTCCCCATTTTTGTGAGTTGGATGCAATTGCACAATCGATGATGATCCCGACATCGATGAAGCGGTTCTAGACAAAAGGAGAGCAGACATCAACAGCGGACGCGCGATGCTTTTCTCGTGCTTCGTGACTAAAATGCAAATGCAACGGGTATCGGTCGCACCAGCTTGTAAAAACTCAATGCGACGTTCAGTGCGAATCCAGTGCATCGGAGATTTATTAGTCCAGCACTACCCACGGGTGTTGCTGCTTCACGGTTCGAACATCAGATCATCAGAACATTCAATCACCATTAGCATATCACGATCCGCTTCCGTGCGGAATGCGCTGCACGCAACAAGGATCAAGTAGCAAGCGAACAGTAACGTTTATGTGCGGCAGGTGTGCTTTGTTTCGGTCACCTCTCCCTTCTCCCGCTAGGGTGGTGGTGGTGGAGAGGAGAGCCAGCAGAAATTTGGCAGCTAACGATAATGCGATGACCGGATAAAAAGAGCCATAACATAGATTGAGGCACACATCAACGTGATGCTAATAAATGCCCGCCAGCACAACAGCGAAGTGAGCCATCGATCCGTCAGCGTCTTAACGTGCACCCATGATACCAAGCCCTTTCGGATCTGACTCGGTTGATCTACCCTCCGGCCGCAGGCCAACTAATCGGAACCATCGATAGTGATTACCGGTGTAACGTTGGGGCACGATAAGCGCACGGTCCATGTGCTCCCTCTTGCGGTTCTCGCCACGAGCCGTCACTAAAACGAAATTTTCGGTACATTTCAGGCACTCACAGTACGTTACGGGAGCGGCGTCAGCAGTATCGCAAGACAAACACATTGGTCACGGTTGGTTGATGGTAGCTTGCGACCAAAAAACGCCCGAGCTTAACGTACACTGTTGGACCAGGCCATTTCGCCGCCCATCATCAAAACGTCTCCCTCCGTGCGTCATGTCCTTCTCAGTCCTTTTTTTTCTCGGAAGACTTCCTTTGGAAGGCATCAGGCCCCCGATTGGATCGATTGATTGATCGCTCCAAACCCGCAAGCGAGGGACGTATACGGCCGGTCTCGGTGCACGATGTTTATGTGTCGATAATGGACAACTACGGACCGGGTCCGTGGAGTGGCAGGATGGGGTAGATCGAAAACGGAAAGCCCAAGAGAGCGAATGGAAGGATTTTCGGCAGGACTTGCCACCCGCACCCGCCGCCCGGCCACCGAAGCGCAGGTAAAAGCGTAATCGAAGACGCGCACAAAAAGGCGACCAAAAACGGAAGCAATAAGCGGTAGCCGGTCACCATTATAAAACACCAGATAAGAGAATAAACTGCAAAGCGTGCACACAAACATGCATGCAAACGACTAGAAGGAAGAGGAAAAGGAAGAAGCACCAGAAGCAGCGAGATGACTCGCGATTTGGACGTTACAATCCGTGGCCCTCGAAAAGGGGTCCCGGGCCGATGATGGGCCCGTCGTAGACATCGATTTTCGCATTTTCCATTTTCGGATCTCAACACCGACAGACGGAGCAGCAACTCAAAGACGGTTGTACAGTGCAGGGCAGAGCAGCGGGTGTCCAAAGGGGGAAGCTGCGCGGCCGGGCCTAGTAGCAGCAGCAGCAGCAGTAGCAGCACAGAAGCGTTCCATGCCCGAACGAAAGAGGGGGCAAAATTATTTCGGTTGCATTTCGTCCACCCCCGGCGATGTGTGTCTTTTCGATGGGAGACACATGCAGGTCGCACTAAAGGGAACTCTCGGTCAATAAAAAACTCGGATGACCGCGCCTGACGATTTAACCATTTGGATGTTTGCGTTCGAGAGATTTGCGCCCGGATTTTGGACACTCTGGGATTGGAAGGATTCTCTTTTACCGGTAGCCCTTTTCCACTTCATGTTGACTTACTGCCGTGACGCCACAACGGCAATGGCTGGAAAGAAGAGTACGTATTACTTTGTGCTGTAGATAATTTTCCATACAATTGGTACATCTTCAAATTGTAATTAAATCTAGGAGCATGCCAAACTTTTATAAGCTGTAAAAGCCTTGATATACAAAAAGATAGCAGAGGTCTCCAGAAGTTTGATTAAAGATTCCACAAACTTATCAGCTCATGGCACAAGGAGCCCATATTAAGTTAATCCCTTTCCAACCAAGGCAAGGACCTCGAGTAGTCTCACTTCTTCCAGTGTGTGTGTGTGTGTATGTGTTTGCGCGTGTGGTTCACGGCGTAAAGTTTTGAGGCCACACACGTCCGCCCAGCTTACAACTCGCCGCGGTGACGTGTGTTTGGACGTACGGTGGGTTTTAGAGAATGTTTTAACACCTCTACCCGTCAGATAAGCAAGAGCCGATGAAATCGATCAACTGAGGACGATCGACGATTCGGACGCGTCGGCTTCACCGCAACCAGAAGCCGCCTCGAGCCTTTTTATAATGCGCTTCGTAACGATCGCTGCGCGAACGAGCCAACGAATTTGTGCAGCCAATTTGCATAACGCATGCCCACAGCTACTGCGGTTGTGTTGTTGTTTCTGCTTCTGCTGCTGCTCCTTCGCCATTGTGTTCAGTGCCGTCGATGCACACACACACATACAATGACACAAACCACACACAGAGCGCGATCGGCATTTTCGGCTATTCTAATTGCCACCACTCGCGTTTTCCGTCTTAGATAAGATAACTGTGACTGTGCTGTCTGTGATCTGCAGTGCAACACTTCTATTGCCGCCATATTGGCAAGCGATATTGCACCCAGAGATTAATTAATGGTATTTAGGTAGGAGTGTAGATCGAAATCGCCTTCGAAGAAAAGCGACCCTTCAAACGAGCTCAGCGACTAATGCTAAGACCCCGTGCGTGCTTTTCAAACACAAACAGCAGTGGGTCATAATCAGAGGGTAATTTGACGCTCTTAAAAACAAATCAAGCCACCTTGTGGTCTCCTTGTGGTTTGACGCTCATACTATTCGAGCAGCAGCCCGCCATCAATTTGCCCACTATGGTACAGCCTTCGACGAGATCGTAACAAGATCACGAGAGACTGGTTCCACATTCCTTGAATCGGCTTCTGGCCCAAGGGTCAGTGCTCAAAAGAAAAAAAAGAGATAAAATACAACAAGATTCCTGTAGCATTGGTTGATGGTTATTTCCTCCTGAGATTGGCCCTACTAGAACACATCTTCCATCAACAAAGGAAATGACAGAATCCAGTACGGAAACATAATCTCCTACCCAGAACGAGGCGCACATTGTTTCCGAGGCGCATGCGGTTCGCTGAACAACCACACAAAAACAACTGTCCAGACGCTTCCGACGAAGGATGGCTTCCAACTACCGAAAAAATATAATCATCAAAAGCACCAAATTGCAGTTGCGTGCTACACCCGACTCTCTCAGATCGGCGCTAAATTGTTGCCCCGTTGTTCCGAGAGGACACACGGTCCTCACCAGGGCAGTCAGGGAAATCACCGGGTGGAATGTCCAGTTGAGAACTCCCACGAGCTGCAGGACGCACCCGGGCCGTTCGTTCAAGGTGATTGTAATTAAATATATCAACCTGTGCGCTAACCCTAAGTCGGGCCGCAAACAACTCGGACACGTAATGTCATCAAGAGTTTTGATGCGACCACAGTAAAAGCACAGCCAGATTCGTTCCTCGATTCTTGCGCGGCAAAAACTGTACGATTGCACGTGTAATTTCCCGCTTCCCCGGCAAACCGTCATTCTAGCACGGCTATCATTATCATTTCGGCGCAGGAATGTCGAATATACTATGTATGTGTGTGTGTGTGTGTGTGTGTGTGTGTGTGTGTGTGTGTGTGTGGGTATGCTCATTAGGAGAGAACGAGGGCCGTGATTTGAGTTTGCCGTGCGTCGTCGTTTCGTTTCGTTTGCCAAATTATGGTTTTGTGTGAAACTCAATCAAGATTATCATTTGGCCTGGGGTGGTGGGCATCTTTCTCTCGCTGTCTCTCTCTCCCTCTCTCTCTCTCCCCCTCTCTCTCTTTCTCTCTCTCTCTCTCTGTCTCGCTGCTTTGCTTTCCCTCTGCCAACCATCAAGCGACCCCATCATTTCCGGGCAGTCGAGCAACAAGAAATAAATAAACATGCGACCGAATGGTAGCAAAGTTTTGACACATTTTTTCCTCACCTTTTATAACAGGAAGAGCCCTAGAGCCCGAATGTTAAAAACAACAGCACAAAGCACCAAACATCATGCTATGCTGCTGCTGCTGCTCCTGCTGTGGCTCAGCGGGTTTGGTTTTGCAGAAAGGAAAACGCTCGCACAGCAACTTATCACGTGCAATAAATAATTCCTAACGCGAAACCACATCCATCCACCAATTGGTGGCTTTTTGGAGGGCATTTGGGCGGTAATTACCTTACGATCAAACATCATATTTTGGATGATGGAATACTCGTTGAAATCTCGCACCACCATCGCCATCACCATCAACTCGTTCTCGCACTCAATTGCAGTTCGATATTTGATTTTAAAAATCTCCCCGGGTCACATACATTTTTTATCGATTCGCTCGTTCATTCGTTCGTTCGGCGGCTCTGGGCGCGTCTTCGTTTACTGATCTCCGGTGGCGAGTTGCGTGCTGAACAGAATTTCCCTCCGGAGATGAAAATCATCGTTCGAGAAACGCAAACCACCTTCCCACCTCTCTCACCGGCACCGAATGGTTCGGCTGTGTGCAAACTGGTTTCATGACTTCTAGCTACCGTCGTTACGCCCGGCGGCTAGGAATTGATTTTGGTTTTGCTGATTCCCCGTCAACGAGAGTCGACCGATTTGCGTTGTCAAACGCCGTAGGAATGCCAACATCTCACTCTTGGGCGAAATTCTTTCTCGACCACAAAGACACCTCTCCTCTTCACGATCCTACTTCGTCTACTTCAAGATAGATCGGTGAGAGGTGGATGCTGAGCTGCCGATCGAGGAATTTAGTGACAAGCAGAGGAAATGGACAACGCCCCAAACCCATCGCTCTTCGTAGCGTCCCATAAATGTATAGCTCCAATTTTCCGCTTCCCATGTTCGATCCCAGCGCACTCATCTGCTTTTGACCCCGTCGGCTCATTCCCACCTTCTCCCTCCCCTCTCCCTCCACACACGCACCTACGGAACCGGCGAGGCGATGATTAATATCCCATCGAAACGCCTCGGATGACTGGACGGGATAACGAAAGCGTGTGAATAGCGCCATAAAACTGTCCGATTGCGGTCGTGAGTTCCTGCTGGAATGCCTTCAGCATCACGGGGAAACTGAATGCCGTGCGGCGGGATTTTGGACGAATCGAACGCTGATGGCAAATTGCAAACGCGCGTTCTGGTACACGGGTGTGGACGTATTTGCTAGGATCAACTTTACTCCCTATAGATCGTTCCACTACGGCATGTTTATGTGTGTCTGTTTTTCATTTAGGGTTGCGTGCAAAGTCACCCCCAGCTTGCCGTTCGATGCATGTCAAAGTTAGAAAGAGAGTGGGAGAGATTTTTTGTGAGGCCCGTGCTACGCAAAATGTCGATCCCGATCTTCGGCATCGTCATAAAACGATGGGCCCAAAAGTCCCCCTCCCCGGTCGCCCATCAGCAGCGAGTGAAAATGAAGAATGAAAAATCTCCCAATCGGGTAGATTTCTGGACCGGCGAAAGACGCACAGAGCGCTTGATGGAGCGATGGTGTGCAGGAAGGCAAGTCAAATCAGGAACGAGACGCACGATCGCAACAGTATCTAGGAGTAACAGAGAAAAATTGCGACCAGCAGCAACACGGCCACGGGAACACGGGAAGAAGCAGAATGGCAGCATTATGGTCGAGTATTATCTTTTATTACTGCCGCGCAACTGCCACCAACCCTTCGAATTATGCCGCAACGATCGGCGATTGATGCGACTCAACCGATGGGTTGAGACTGATCGACGACCTAGACTGCGGTTCGTCGCCTCGAATGCGCTGCGATCGCGGTGAGAGTGGATGCCGCTACCGCTCGGATGGCGAACCAACCTACCCAATAAAACGTACCCACAAACAAATTTCACACTTGTGTTCTAAAATCTTGCCTTCCATGTGTTCCCTCTTCTAGTTCCTTCCAGTGCCGATCGGACGTTCCACACCTTCCTAGGGCCCACGAACGAATGTCAGACGATGAAGGAAAATGGATGGAAATTGTGTAGGTTCATCGATCTACCCTAGACCGTGTGTCCCAGTAGAGCAGGGCCAAACCGCGCGCGATCGATTTGACGCTGAATCTGCGCCGGATCGCACGGTACGTCCTAGCGGACGCGACAGAGACCGCTACGCACAAAGTGAAATGAACAGACTGGGAGAATGCTCTCCCGTCTCAGGCAGAACCTCGGCAGCGAAACTAAAGCTTCAAAGCTACAATTCATTGCCGTCCGTCCATCCATCCATCCATCCATCCATTTATCCATCCATCCATCCATCCATCCATCCATCCATCCATAGCTACGTCTTTTCAGCGCGACCTAGCGCTTTAATTCTCTCCCGGCCCATGGGCCCGCCTTCAGGAAGGTGTTTTCCCGACCATGACGGTGGTGTCTGCTGGCTGGCACTGAGAAAGATCCCGACCTCTGCCCATTCCTCGTAGCTACCAGTCGTCATCTTTCCAATCCTCTACGTAGTGGCCAGTTCGTGGTGCGTTCTGCAGCTCGAGACAGCTTCGAACTAATCTCGAATGCAAACCACCCTCCACCCATTGGCCCCTTTCAAGATCATTATACGATGGGAAGGAAAATCACGACTCACTCTTCAGTTCGGAGGTTCGCAGCCCGGGTAGGAGTGGAGTGAGCAGTGCGAAGTGAGCAAAGAACTCGGCGCGCTGGGGAGAGCTGCGCCTATGCGATGACTGACTGATACCATTTCTTAATCATTTTCTATACGTTCCTTTCCCCTGCCCTCCGCCAATGCTATCACGATCGGTCGCATTCGCGGAGGACGAGCTCGGCCGAGCACACCACGGACAGCATCTTGACATGGAGCGAAAAGGAATGTTTGCACTTAATGATAAACGAAACGGGGGACGACGGCTTTGGCTGGATGTTGCTTAGGAGCGCTGCAGTCATCTTTTCGGACAGGCCCGGCAACGTGTGTATGCTGCAATTAAGGCACATAGTTTGAATAGAAGCTCTTCCGAATCGATTCAAAAACGGCCACTAAAAAATTGTCAGCAAACCTCCGTAATGTTCGAACAAATCGATCCGCAATCGCTCGATCCACCGCTTGGGGATATGCGAACATGTGACGGCGGGTTGGGATGCTGGTCGGCGGTGTACCAAAACATAATGAAGAACGAAAGCGTCGAGAGCATAATACAATGTGGGAGCAGGCAAAGAACCAAAAGTAAAAAATAAATAAATAAATAGTTCCAAAGAAAGACAAACCTCGTTCGGAAACTCACTCCGGCAAGGCAGGCAGGCAGGCAGGCAAGCAGGCAGCAAGGACAAGAACAGGAACAAGAATCCAGCAACAGATTATGCGCAAAACGTGAGGGCGATGCGCTGCGGTGGCGAACACACTGCAGCCGATGCACACCACAATGTCGATCAAACTGCAATCCGCGCGCTGTAATACTAACTCTGCGCTTCGCATTGTGTGCCGTCGCCCAGGACACAGGACGCGAGACGCGGAACCGGTGTGCAGCGGACCACGACGAAAGGCGCAGAGAGAAGAACAACCAATCGACAAGCGCAAACCAAACGGAACCCGTCCATCCCGACCGTCCGTCTAACCGTCCCGGTCCCAAACAAACTCCAACGATGGCGATGGCGATGACGACGACAACGACGACGACGATGGCGAGGACTCGCGCCTTCCTTCACGGCCTGCACCACCGGTTGGGGAGGAGAGCTCAATATTTTGTGGGCAAGAAGATGAAAAAGTAATTCTGTATGTTATTGAATTCGACATATTAATGTGATAACAAAAATTTATACCATTCGGAACATAACGAGAAATGTCGGCTGAATGTTGGAGCACTGTGCTGGGACGACGACGGACGCGGACAGCTCGTACAGCAGCGAACGGATGGATTCGAGGTGGAAACGAAAAGAAGGGTACGAGCGATCGAGCGAACGGAGCTAAAAATGCACCATCGCACACACTACTCACACACATTTGCAGCCGATCTCCGGTGAGTTTTTTCTGGTCTGTGTCCAACCGGACTCCACGCAAGGAAGAAGGGGGTGCGGGGCGGCCAGAGGACGCGAAAGGATAGCGATGGAAAACACTGTGTACAATAATAAGAAAATTAATAACATCAGCAACATCAACAACGGAGCGAGTGGAACACAAGAACGACCCTGTCACAATCCAAAAGATCCTGCGCTGGCGGAGGTGAAATGCACTCAAAGGAGATCGCGAAACATACCTCTCTCGGTTTCTCCATCGGTTACGGTGCGCTGTGTCAAGGTTCCCCCGATGAATTGCTGTTAGATTTTTGGGATGGCTCGAGTAGCTTCTTTCCCTTTTCCGTTGCATCTTTTCGTAAGGCCGTAGATGCACCACCATAAATAGATTCACCGATATCGACACACGCTCACTGCACTTGCGATATACTAAAATGGGAGGAATGTGACTGATGCGTCATTTCCGCGATCACGTTTTGTTAACAGCTCCCTGTAGAGGAAAATATGGACTGCTTTGATTGTATCCGGTCCGTGTGCACGAAGGATCCTTTCTAGCTAGAGTTGTGCATCTGATCCTGGCGAATAGGAAAGAAAACAGATCCGGATGGTGCAGGAGACGCGGAACGGGTGAACGTACCGCAGTCAAATCATAAACGATTACAAAAAAAAAAAACAATTTAACACCTCGGTCCGTCGCCTTTGAACCACTCCAAATATTCCATACCAATTCATTGCTGCGCCCCGGTTCCATCCTTTCTCCCCTTCCACCCCTGACTGTGTGTTAAGTACGTACGAGTATTTCTCGCGTTTTTTCTTCTTCCAGATTCCTACGACCAAACCATTGCCAATCCGGCCGTGTGCAATTGACCCGCTTCAATCTGGAAACCAAAATTGACGCTGAAAGAGTGCCAAGCTGAGAGCGAGTAAGCGCGCGCGCCCGCAAGAGATGAAACCGGAAAGAATGTTTGACGAAAAGGAGAACGAACCGGAATGGAACCGATCGAAGGGAAGAAACTGAACCGGGCATGCCTCTATCTACTGCACACAAACACACCTCTCGACTGAACTGGAACTCGCCCTTCTCGCCGGACAGGCGGCGGATAGAGATTAAACGGAACCGTGGAATGTGTGTCTTGTACACTAGCGTACTATGGAAGTCTTTTCACAGGACGGATGTGAGAGAGATATGTACTTGCTACCTTCACTTGTTTCGTCGTCGTAGGGTGCCGTGCAGCGTCGCGTTACGTAGCAACGCAAGATTAAGTTGGGCATCCTTCTCACGCACCGGATCAACCACAGCCAAAGAGCGGCGTGCAAGGAGCGCGAGCGCCAGATTCAAGCACCGCAGAAGTCAAATTTAATTTTCAATCAACCATCACCATACACACACGCACATACATTTGCTGGACGGTCACTAGTTGGTTCACACTCTTCGCGCCTGCGGGCAGAAACAATCAATTTACATCCCCACAAGTCCCCATCATGCCGCGGCGGAAGGCTTGCGGAACGTGGACCGGGCCGCCTTTCGCTCGTGTAAACTCACCCATCTATCAGCAATCCATCTTGGCAGACCGGGGTCGAAAAAGTGAAATCATTTTGGCAGGGCACTATCAGCGGGCAATCGCGACTGCGTAACGGCAGGCCGGGACCGTGTTCGAAGGTGTCGAAAACGGGGCAGCCCAAATATGAGCCCCCGTGCGCTTAATCTCCATATAAATAAAGAAGGTGAACATAAAGACAGCGATACATGCGGCGATCCGCGCGTCGGCTTAACCGGTGGCAAGTGATCTGATTTTAATGATCCTCAGATCCGGATCACTGCCAACTCCTTCTCGCTCCTCCGCTCTATCCAAGGTACTACATCATCGTGCGAGTTCTCTTTCGCGGACCGGGTTACGCAACTTTGCGCCTTCATTTACGCGACTCGCACAGGACAATGGTTCCAAAAAAAAGAGAACGAGCAGGCGCTTTAATCGTCTTAATTTATTCATAAATCTAATTAATGAACACTTTCATTTTTCTGCCGTCGATGTTCGAGCCGATGCCGGGCAGACACCTCCATAAACGCAAGAAACTCCTCGTCAAGCTCGTCTCCTGCTTCCTTGTCCCCTTGATCGTCGTCTTCGCAGGTTCGTCGCTGTTGTCGCTGTTGAAGTCGATCGTCGGATCCTGTAGTGGTTGCGAAAAGAAAGGGAAAAATATTGGTAGCACATGGAAGGACAACATATGTATTAGTCTCTCGAGAAAAATAAAAATGTTCTTTTACTGTTTCTTCTCTCTCATACTTGACTAATTCGTCGAGTCGGATTTCATTAGAAATATTTTACAACCATTCACACGTGTTAAGAAGAACACAAGGCACACAAGTGAGGGCGGTCAACGGAAGGATGCGATTTAAATGACTCGCGCATTACGCAACTCTTCCCATCCTCCTCTATTTAACCTGAACTCTGCGATTGGACATCTTTTCACCAGTGCATAGCTCCCTGTTAGATGCTTACCGTTCCATTCGTCTGTACTTTCGTCCTCCGTGTCACCGAACGGGTCATCCTCATCGTGATAATCTTCATCGGAGTCGGTGCTGTCCGTGTTCTGCTCCCTTCGGACAGGGCACCCGCCAATAGCAGATGATCGAGCTCTCAACACTGACCACTTCAGGCGATCGTTCTCCGCCCGCAATTGCCGGGCGCACTGCTTCCAGTAGTTGGTCTGATGCTTGGTGTGCCATTTCACTACTCGATGGTATGCCCGGACCCAAACGTTCTGGGCATGTTTGAAACGAATTTCAGCGCACGGGTCCCACCCGACCGGACGCATTGACGCAGGTTGATGTCTCGGGACGTGATGATATTGAGCAGAGTTGTGAGGGGTGAATGCTTCTTTCGCGAATCGCTTGAAGAACCGTGCATTTTTCTTCCGCTTGCATTTTCGCTTATTGCGAGATCGAAGCGACTTTCCGACGTGCACACTTTTATACTCAACATCCGACACACGTTTCATTTTGCTGTATCTTAGTTAGTATTTATGCGGGTGTAAGCAAATAGGTAAGGAAAGCCTAGGCTGTACATTAACACATACTGACGATGGATGTATCACTTTAAAACTATTACAAAAGACACACAATAGATATATTTCTATTTCTATATATAAAATACACAAAAGTGTATTCTTGGCATGTTTTATTACTGTAGCTTCACCAAAATTTACAAACAAACAAGCATTAAATAAGAGATTGTTTACTTCCCTGACATCAGCGTGCCTAGTGGTTGGAGTTTCAATATGACTGACAGATGTGGAGAATGAAAAGTTTCAAAGAACTGAATTCGTCTCTTGCAGCGAAATGCAATGGAATATTTGGAAACAGTGCTAAGTGAATGCAAAAAATATTTTTAAAATTCGGCTGTAATAACTACAAAGTTTGCAACGCGAGAACTAAATTCCCACATGATTTCATGTGCCTTGCCACCAACAAGGATTGTGTAAGTGAGTGAGATTTTGAACCAACCTTTTGCACGCAGTTGTTCACGGGTGATGTTGTGACAGCTGGTTGCGAAGAAAAACATTTCTATTGTTTTCCTATTGTTGCGTACGACAGCGAGTCAGCGTTTTGCATTCATTTTCAGACAAACAATAAACGTAGTAAAAATAAATGTCGAAACGAACGAAATAATCTGCGACATTGTGCATTGAACTTGTAGTGCGAATGTGGAGAGTGTAATTTCTAATGCAGTTGCAAACCAGTACACGTAATCCTCCGGCTGTGGAGCTAATGCGTAGTGAGTGTGACTAAACGATATCCATAGGGGTAGGGACGCAAGAGCAAGGTGTCATCATCCAATCTAGCAGCAGACAACGAACCACATTCTTCCCTCCCACTCTTCAGGTCAGGACAATGACGAACATGGATAACGAGAGTGGCATAGAGGTAAGCGTAACCGTACACAAGGTGGGAAGGGTAGCGCTACCTTCCATTCGTGGGTCATCGTTTGGGGTGTCCTTCGAAAGTGACGGTAAATTTTCACTTTCTGGTAAAAAATGATTCCAACATTTGGTTCTTTCTTGCTGCGATCGCTTCGGCGCGACATTGCTCACACGACTTGGGTGTGTAGGAAAAATTCATCCAAAATGGTGTTTTGCTGAAGAAGGCCAACGCTTCCTACATTTCGGTGCTAAATGCGGAAGGAATCCTTACGTTTGGCCAGTGCATCAAGACGAAGCTGCACGTGTTCGAGTGGAAGCCTGAAACGTGCGATATCACCGATTCCGAGAGTCTCGAAAGTGGATGGTCATTGGTCGATCCGATCTCTCGTCAGCCGTCACCACAGCAGCAACCAGTGCAGCCTGCCTCGATAGCATGTCCAACAACGACCGCCTCCGCAACGGCGGCAACACGCGCAAGTAGTGAGGAGCCCGCAACTGGTGCGCCAACGAAAGCCAAACTGTCCATACGCGTGTTTCTTCGCGATCTAAAGGGCCTTGAAACGTACAAGGACGAACTGCGGTTCTACAGCCAAGATCACACGGTGCACAGCGTTTATCTGTTCCGACAAACGTCCACGAGTGTGCTGCTGCAGCTACTGGAACGCTTTCGCTGCGTGCGCAAGAGTACACAGCGCAAGAATTTCTACCGATGCATTGACGATCCGGACCAGGACAAGCTGCAGAAATCATTCACCGAGCTCAACATTGCCGACATACGGGCCCGTCCTCGGCCACGGCCGTACATGGACATGTTGTCGAAGCTTGCCAGTGTACATCAAATACTACCAATGCATCGGCAAGCATCTCCAAGCACGATTCCCGCTGAGCTGCGGTTGAGTAACTTGAACGCTACCGTCGACGCAAACTCCGACCCTCAGAGCCAAGCCAACGATCTTCCGGTGGCCACTAATGGTGAAAAGGATGGAGTCGAATCCAGGAAACTTGCCCCTCGACCGTCAGTACATCGAGGACTTCCGCTGGACGCTGGAACGTGGGAGGACGTAAAGTGCCCCAATGGGTCCATCTCCGACTCGGAGCGTGTGAAGGAGATAATTTTCCGAGGAGTAAGCATACTGCATCTTTGCATTTACCTAAGGTGTTTGACTAATTTGTCTCTTACAGGGCATCAAGCAAGATATACGAGCGGAAGTGTGGAAGTATCTGCTCGGGCTAGACGTTTGGGAGCACACGACCCAGCAGCGAGATGAGCGAAGGGCAGAAAAAACGCAGGAATACTTTCAAATGAAGTTCCAATGGCTCACGATCACGCCAACGCAGGAGCACAATTTTACGGGTTACCGAGAACGCAAGTGCCAGATTGAGAAGGATGTTAAGCGTACCGATCGAACGTACGAGTTTTTTGCGGGAGACGACAACCCGAACCTGGCAAAGCTGCAGGATATCCTGATGACCTACGTCATGTACAACTTCGATCTGGGGTACGTGCAGGGAATGAGCGATCTGCTTGCTCCGATCCTTAGCCTGGTGCAGAACGAATCGGAAAGCTTCTGGTGCTTTGTCGGCTTTATGCACAAAGTGTTTGCGAACTTTGATATCGATCAGAAGGGCATGAAGCTACAGCTCGAACATTTGCGCGTGCTGCTATCGTTCGTGAACGAACGGCTGTTTAATTACATGCGCGAAAATCAGTCCGAAAACATGTACTTCTGTTTTCGCTGGCTGCTCGTTTGGTTTAAGCGCGAGTTTTCCAACTCGGACATAATGCACCTTTGGGAAGTGCTGTGGACGGGGTTGCCCTGTCCCAACTTTCATCTGTTTGTGTGTGTTGCCATCCTGGATCAGGAGATGGACGTGTTTATCGATGGACAGTTTAGCTTCACCGAGATCCTGAAGCACGTGAACGAACTGTCGGGTAATTTGAATTTGGCGGCCGTTCTGGAGCAAGCTGAAAGCATCTATCTGCAGGTAAAGCAAATGCTCGAAACATTACCCAGAGAGGCGCACCACGATCTGCGCAAGATCATTGGCGAGCAGCTGTCCCCGAGCGAGGGAGGAACGACGGGCAATACCGATGAAGATGAGGACGATGACGAGGACAGCTGCATGTCGATCGTGAACGAACGTTCGCCGGAGGAGAAGGAAATTTGGAAACGGAAACTTGACGAAGCGTGCGATCTGTCTTTAAGCTACATGTTTTTCTAAAGGGGCTAGGGATTTTGAAAACGGAACACGGCACGAGGGAAGAGCTGAAAACTTGCAACACCACACCATATTTGTGTCTATTGAAGCAACGAATGTACAGTAAATTTGTTTATTAACATTTTGTTACACTTTCTTGTGTGCGTTCATTTCGACTTTGCTGCCCTTTTGTTGGCTTTGGCGATCTTTCCTTTCAGCGATTTCACGTCCAGCTGGCTGTCGACCGAGTCCGTCTTGGGCGCCCGTTTGCTCGTTTCCTGTGGAGCCTCAAAGTCCTTCTCACGGCGTTTCTTCTGAACGACCGCGTCACGCTTCTCCTTGTCCACCTGTTCCTGCCGTTTCTTGGAACGTTTCTGCTCATCGGTAAGAAAGTACTCGCCGGAAGCCAACTGCTTGTCGATCTTGCTTTCCTGCATCTGTGGCGGGAATGGTGTGTATTCTTTCTTCTTCTTCACCACCTTCGGTTTGCTTCGCTTGGAAGTGTTCTTGGACTGGAAGCGGGGCAAAAAACGTTCCCAGTTTTCTTCCCGCAAGTTTTCGTCCTTCATCAGTTCGCGCTTTATCATCAGCGCTTTGATATTGTAGATGGGGTGTATGTTTTTCATCGTTTCCTCCACTACCTTTCGGACGCACTGGAGACCCTTGTATGGACCTATTGCGGAAACGGTTGCACCCTGCACCAGCACGTAGCAGCTCGTCAGAAGCTCGAGTGATTTTAGAGTGCACCCGTTCGGTCCAATCAGACGACTGCGACGCTTGACAAACTTTTCCTTGTTGCGTACGAGGTTTTTAATTTTGATGATTTCACATCCAATCTCGTCGTCCAGCACCTTCACCGCCTGTTCGAAGGGCACTGAGCGGGACAGTAGCTTGATGACATCGCGCGACTTCAGGATGATATAGGGGTCCCACGTTTTGCGCGTGGTCCTCACGGTCATGTTGCCCAGAATTAGATCCAGTTCCGCCTTGATGTGATGTGTACCGAGTGCTTTCACGACCAGGGGCCAACATTCTTTGATGTACTTTTCGCGATACTTTGGAAACAGACAGGAGAATGAACTTTCCTCGAGGAGGCCATTGGGATTGTCCTCTGGCTTGAATTCGGGAATTTTCATCAACCACGCATTTTCCACCGGTCCGTTAAAGTGTTCGATATTTCCCGCCTGATCACCGACATCCGATTCGGAGTCACTCATGATTATTTTTTAGATAAATTAACAAAATTATACGCAAAGCGTGAACGCACAGCATACAACAAAACGCGTGTTATTATTTATCAAGGTGTTTGTATTTAGAAGGTGAAGTCGTCCAGAGCAAATTGACATTTCTCAACCTGACATAACACTTCTGGGAGCTCTGGTACAGAATTTAGCGAGGGGCTGGTGAGGGTGCTGAAAACTGTATGCGATTTTGACATAACAATTCCAAAGATGTCGCCGGGCGAAAGCGATAAAAATTCACCTGGTAAATACAAACACCTTGATTATTTATTGATATTTTGACAACTGCGATTTTGACATTTCTAAATTCGCCCGCCTTTTCGCCACATCGTTTGTTCTTTTGACATTTGACATACGCAGAAAAAGGAAAAAAAACCATTCGGAGCGGAATTGTTTGCTGATTTGTTTGTGGTTTTCCTTCGATTCAGTGCAAAATCTCAACAAATCGTAGGCATCATGCTGATTAAAGTAAAGGTAACACAGATTTCTATATGTAAGGCACACAACAGCACATGTTAACACAATTTTCCTATTCTTCAAATCTTCCCCTCAACTGCAACCTTGCATCACCCGGAAATTGTTGGGCCGCCTTCGCGAAGACCCTGACCGGCAAAGAAATTGAAATCGACATTGAACCCACGGACAAAGTTGATCGGATCAAGGAGCGGGTGGAAGAGAAAGAAGGCATCCCTCCGCAGCAGCAGCGGCTGATCTTCTCCGGCAAACAAATGTAAGTATCTTTTCGAATCGCAGTAACGATGCCAAACAGACGGAAACATTTTGCTTCTGCTAGCCCTATGTTCGTTTGTTTTCGATATTCTCAACCAATCATTGCCTCTTTTTGCAGGAACGATGACAAAACTGCCCAAGACTACAAAGTCCAAGGAGGCTCTGTGTTGCATCTAGTGCTTGCATTACGAGGAGGGATGCTGTGAACGCAGAAAATGGGTTGAATTGGCGTTCCGCAGAAGCCGCGAGTTCAAGTACTGTGGTGTGTCTATCGTCTCATTGTTTTTCTTAATACTTTAGATTTGGAAATGTGTCCCTGAATAAAAACACGACAAAAAAGAGGAGTGATTTTTCATTGTTTGTGACCGATGAACGGTGGCTAAAGGGTGTTGCTTTGATGATTTTGCAAATCGCCTTAAGAAACAAAAAAAAGTAACTCGTTGCATCTCTTTCTAAGCTCTTCTCATTCACGAGAATTTTGACAGATGGCGGGAGGGTTGAATCCAAACAAGCACGTTCAATATTATTGTTTCCCCACATCTGGCTGCTGGTAGATCACTCTTGTTCCGTTCTCGTGATAATAACACTACAATAATTGTTTATTGTAACTTTGCGTAGTACAACTTGTTTGATTTAAGTAGAAATTATCAGCCCTCCGTTGTATAAGAATTCCTATACGCGTGTATAGGAAAAACATGGTAGAGATGAACATTAAAGCGCTCCGCGAGGTGATCATGTCCACGGCTAATTTGAAGCCTAAAGGTTAGTTATTTCAAAACTAATTACTCAACGCGTTACTTCACACGCTCTTTTCTTTGTTTCTAGACATCACGCTTCCAAAACTCGAAGAATGCTTACTGCCAATACAAAGTTACCCTTTCGCTTCGGAAGAACCGATCTCAGATATCCTGTGGAAAGTCGCGGTGCGATACTGTAACGTACTGACAGGATTTGCAGACAAAGGACTCGTAGAGAAGCAGAACCCATCGGAGGATAGCGAGGAAGTGATAAATTTGCACGACCAAGCGCAATATCTTATCACGATTGATTATGTGCGCCAATTTACACTCCATCTGTATCTTCCACGGGATCTGCGTGGCCTGTCTAAATGTGAAGCTCAACTGATGGTGATGGTAGAAGAACAGGAGCGCGTACGAAGACTCGCATACTGCCGTGATCGGTTTCTACTTTTGTTCGAAAAGAAAATGCTAGCACTTCATCCACGCTTAGAAGACACAGCTATCGATTTCATTGCCGCCAGCTACAGCCTCTCTCAGGCAAGTCTAATGCAGAACAGCATGTTGCCCTCATTTCCCAAAGAACTCATCTTTCGTAGTTTGTTGGTAATAAAAGGCTCACCCGGGTTGCCGCTCGCACTCGCTAAAGTGCTTCATAGCGATTTGCTACACCTCACAGGCGAAACGGGTGGGTTTGCATCCCTTTGTAGAACACTCTTTTCCGCTGGGGAAACAAATGAAAATGCTCCATCGTGGCATAAAAGCGAAGTGATAGCAAAGATAGTATCCAGCAAGGGCCACACGAAAAAGTTCTACCGGCAGGTACTAACGGACTGTATTGAGTTTTATCATTGGGCCGTTCAACAAGACACTGATGAAGCGCGAACGTATGCGACCACCTGCATAGAATGCCTGAAGCAATTCTTCAAACTACCAGCACCGTATAGGGAACTACATGAACGCATTGAAGAGTACTTCTTCCGAAGCTTTCAAGAGCTCGCTGACCCGAAGGAGATGGTCGCAGGATGTGTGGTACTGGAGAGATTACCACTCGTGAGCAATTTGCACGAATGCAGCATGGCATTTACGGGTTCTACATTCACCAGTTTGCCTTCGTCCTTGCTGGTGTCCTACCTACACATCCTCCTACAGATGCTCAAGATGTTTCCACCCACATATGAAGAGCACACTTATCTGCGAAATTTAATCGTGTTCTGTTTAAGCAACCGATCGAAAGAGGAATTAAAAGTCGTTTTAAATTCCTTATTGCTCAATCGTCCCGAGGGTGAAGTTGGAAGGTACCGACTGCATCAGAGAGTGATATACAAGTTGGCCAAAAACGACAGCAATTACAGTTTTCAGATAGGAACCTTCTCGAATGACCGGGACACGGAGTCAGATAATCTTCTCCCCATTCTTGTAGATGTACTTAGGAGTTCTAATCGAAATCTGCTACTGTATGATGCATTCCTTGTATTGCTGAATGAGCTTATGACAGGCACATGGACTGATAGCCCGTGTGAGCCACAGCATCTTCTGGATGGAGACGAGCGTGATACATTACTGTGCGGGCGATTCCACCAAAAGTATATCCTGATCCAATCACTGATGGAGCTCATCAGCCACAAACATTTTCACAATCAATTATACGATAATCCGGGTGAAATTCTAAATATATTAATAGCATCCTTGACAAAGGCTCTGGACACTACGAACGAAGCCACCACCACCAGTCGTAGTGGCAGCAGTTCCGATACTCTTGAAGTTGTGCTGTCGATTTTTCAGGAATTTTTACAACGCATTCGCAACCGTCATGATGTTACGGGTATTTTGAAGCTTCTTCAACGCTATCGAAACACTGCGTGTTATAGTGATGCGCTGAAAGTGCAAATCGATCTCCTTTGCAACGAACCGACAACAACTGAACGCGATGGCCTATCGGAATCTGCATGCCAGAATGCATTGTGCCTTTGCTCCGATCAACAACCTTACTGTAAGGTATACGGAACGACCCTTTTGTTGAAGTTGCTAAAAGAACGTGACCCAGAAACGATCGCCCAACGACATAAAATCCTCATCCTAGCGCTGGTGAACTTGCGCGACGAAGAAAGTTATGCGTTCCTTAACTCGGTGCGATTGCTTGTGGCGCTTAGCGATGTATTAGAGGCGGAAGTGGTCGATGCGCTGCTTAAAGAGTATCTTTCCGAGAGCAATGAGGTGGATTATCGGCTTAAGATAGGCGAAGCAACGGTTAAAACTGTCGAAACGTTGGGACCATTAGCGATCCGGTACCGCGATACGTTGCTGAACTGTTTCCTTACTGGGACGCGCTATGCTGTGGCTGAGTTCCGAACATCCAGCCTCTCGAACGTCGGCAGCATATGTCGCATTCTGTCCTACCAAGTCCATCACTTTTTCTACGAGGTATGTGTCAAATTTTCAATCTTAATTAGAATTGTTGATTTTCATTTAAAAAACGCATCTTTTGCAGCTTTTTACAACCATTAAATCGATCGTGGAAACGGATACCTATCTCCCGGCAAAACGTGCTGCCCTCTTGGTGCTTTCACAATTGCTTGAAGGCATGGACGGGTTAATGGACTTTCAGGAGTATTTGTTGCTAATCTATCGTTTTCTGAAACACGTTATCGCAACGGATAAAGACGATGTAATCAAGCTGCAGGCAGCTGTTGCGCTGGACCACCTGAAGGCAAAAACGAAAGATTTTCTCCAGATTAATCCTCAGGATTTGGAGAAGCGTATGTTTGGAAGAGTAATATGATTCTTCACGTTTGTTGAACGGCAAAATATACGTATGAAAACCGTGTCTATAAAACTGTGTTTCCGAAATGTATTCTCGTGTCGATTAATGCTTGCAAGACTTTTTTCCTTTGACGACCTTTGACGTGGGGAAATGTTAGCATCGCGTGAATATCACCGTTCTCTTCCTAAAACCGGAATTCAATTATAGAAATTACTAATTCTCATTACTCATTATCACCAGTCCCCGATGCAAAAAGTTCCGTATCGTTACCCTTCAATCTTGCGATGGAAAGAAATGGTCAGTCGGTGAAGGTAAGCGTAATATTTTTATTTTAAAAACATTTGAACCACGAAGTTAGGGGCGAGGCAGTTACCAGAAGCAATTCTTTAACTAATATTCATTTGTCTAGTTCATGCACCAATTTTCCCTGCACAACTTCATTCTATGGTTGGAAGGGGCGCTTCCACTAATGAAGTGGAAAATCGCATCATTTTCATGCCCTCACGAACATCCACATATTTGTGGAATGAGCCTATTTGAATGTGGCACTAGACGCAGAAAAAAATGTTACCAAACATGAACCCAGTAATGAGATCTAACATGTGTTAAATTATCATGAAAAAAACAATCCATTTTACTTTAATGAACAACAATTCAGAATTTTAATATCCCGATATAACTCTTTTTTCTTCTCCAACCATTTCCTCCCGGACATATGCCAAGATGCATCGTTTCTCCGTTGTTCGTGACTCTGGGGTTAAATCATTGCAGATGATCCGTTTCCCGCGAGAACGCCTGGTGCCCTAGGGAACACTTTGGCGTAATTTATAACGGGCAACGTGCGTTATTTTTCACAATTACTGTGACTTGTTACGCACACGCTCGACATTCCATCCGAAACCGGAGACAAATTAACCAACCAGCAGCCCACGCATACACACACACACACACACACACACACACACATACATACATCGCTCTTGAACTCTGCTGCTAATGTGAAGCAAGACACCGACCAAAGTGGTTCAACATTAACTGAATTAGAAATGGTCAAGCACGTTGTTTCGCGGTTTAGCGAACGGTTCCCATGGAACCTCGAGCCAGTCTGAATTCATTTAAATCCTTTCCAAAATCCCTTACCATTTTCCACACATACACACGCGCACACACACAAACAAAAGGGGAGAAAATGAACAAAAAAGCAGATGCTGTCCACCACACCTCACGATGCCCACGTTCATGGAATTTGAGAAACATGAAAATTGTACACCGGGAAAAGAAATAGCCACACGAGCGTCTCTGTTCAAAGGTGTGGAAAAGTATCCTTTCGTCCCCAACGAAGGCTGTGGAACTTGTTGTCCATGTGTTCTTTTTTTTTGCTTTTGTTTTACTTTTTGCAACATGCTGTTGTGGTCGTACCGTTGGCTTTGCTTTTGTTTGGGGAGCAGTTTTTTTTTGTGTGGGTATTTCTCATCCGACCACTGACCAAAACAAACCACAACTGACCAAGAGCAACAACCGTTCGTGATGCCTGTGGGAAAGATTCGCTGCCGAAGGTGGTGCTGGTCAGCAGACAAAAAGGACACGCGCGAAAGTGAGAAAAAATTACCCTCCATGGACGTTGATCCTGCCACGAGCGCGAAAGGATGTTGTTCTCGCAACACGGGAAACAAGATACCTTTTTTACGCCGCCTAGCTGTGGGGAACGGTCACACGAACCCAACATCGGACAAACTACGTTCCAAGTCGACAACAACACGGTTCGGTTATTTGATCCTTCCTCACATACGCTTCCATGGTGTCGGTCGACGGTCGAGATTCCGGTAGGGCCAGCGCATCGGATTTATGGTTTTATTTGATTTTAAATAGAAGCAAATGAAGATAAATGCGACTCCTACCGGCCACGGTGACCGCAAGCAATGGGTAGTAGTCGCAAAAAATGAGAGTTTATAGTGAGAACACGCCAGCATTTTGATTTACTATGAAATGCGGAAAAAGTGTCCCATAAGTACATTACAATGTGTTCTGGAGAAATTTTTCAAATTAGTTGTTTATTGAATATTCCAACCCGAAACAAACTTGGCTCAGATTGGGATACCCAAGATCCGCACACCGGCTCATCCATTATTCTCACCCCATTTCCCATACTCACAATACGGGCCACTGTTTCGGTTTTCCCTCTCTCCAGACTGACTGATGGAAAACCGATAAGAAATTGTGAAAGTGCTCCTCAAGGCCTGTCGTTTGCCGCGGCTTTTCAACGCAAACAAATTTTCTTATCACACCAACGGGCACTCCGGCACATACACACTTCCATCAAGGGGGACAGGAAGCAGCAATCTTGTTGCCGCGAACACAAAAATGGCGAACGGTGCGGCGCCTTTGAGGCAAAGTTTTCCAACTTTCCGGCCGAACTTTTGTTACCTTAGAACCCACTTTCCTGCTTGTGCATTTCCTTCCTACCCACGAGCCTTCGTCGAGGCTCATTTGGCTCATACACCTTCTGCTCTTTCCCATCTTTAATAGGCAACACTCGTTAGCGTTGGCTTCGTCGTTTCTGAAAACGACCCCTTCCCCCTCCCCACATTGTTTCCCTTGTGCCCGGCCCGGCACTGGGCGAACGCTTGAGTTACGATAAAAGTCGTAAAAACTGTAAGTTTAATGAGAAAATTATATATATTTTTCTCGTAAAAGGTTGCAAAAGTTTCTTGCGGCAACTTGATGCTGGTGGGAGGATAGAGAGAGAGAGAGAGAGAGTGAGAGTGAGAGGGAGAAAGCAGGGACACGCCACGGATTGCACGGTTGCACGGCCACGTGGCGCAGCCATGTTCCGCCATGGTGGTTTCGTGAATTTTGTATAGTCTCATTTCCATTAACCTCGAGTGAAAGTTTGCCATGAATCACACCAAGAGGTGGCAGGAATGAGCAGAGAAAAGCCGAGTAAAAAATTCTGCTCACCGTTCTTTGAGATGGAAAAAAGTTATCAGAAGGAGTATGGAATTATTAAAAACTAAGTTATAAAGCTTGTCGACCACACTCTACCAAGCGAAACATATGTAAAACATCACATTTCCAGTACACCTTCCATGCGCCACATTGTTGAATATTCCGCTACGGCAAAAGGAAATCGTTCCGGCTCACCGTAAGAAAGGGAGAGAAAAGACAAGAACAACATTTGGTCGGAAAATGTGAGATATAATTGAATTGGAAAACGAACATCGCAAGCCGTTTAACGCTAGGTGGTATGAGACAGCGTAGCGTAAAAAATTGAAAGCATCTAGGCCGGAAAAGCATCGCTGGGAAAATTTAACCCTCAGAGCCAAGAGCGAAAGATGGAAACATAAGAAAACATTTTACATACGCTGAATATTATACCTATTGTTCCGAAGCTTTCTGTAAACGATTTTATACTATATTACATCGCTGTATTCGTTAGTTGTTCGATATTTTCAATGCATTTCACAGTTAAGGGTTAAGCGCCAGGGCACGACACTACGAATAGCAAAGGTACCGACTCGAAGAAATGTCTGCATGGTGGCGTAAATGTGCAAGAGTATGCGAAGCAAAATTTTATAATTATATAAAAATATGAATAAGAGAAGCATTCCTAACGCTTACATCTGAGCGTCTACCAGGGCAGGATTGTGGCAGGAGGTATGGTATCCATTTTTTTCTCCAAATCGTTCAGTATAAACGGCAAGGCACTGGCACGCCGTACGACGGCGTATGGCACAACCCCGAAAGAAAGGTACCATGCACAGCAACTTCGACCCTTCAACGATTGTAAAAGCGGATGGTGCTGTTGTATTTGCAGCGGTTTGGGGTCGAGCTGGCGATGATGAAATTCTTCTGCACAGAAAAGGAAGCGGAATTGCTAAGAGAAGCATTTTTCTGTCCGACAACCGGGGGTGGGATGCATGATGGGGTGGTAAGGTAAGAAATTTGAGCACAATTACTCACTCACAGACACTAACGGAGCAAACGGCAAAGCAAAGCCAAGCCAAGCCGGAGAGGGATACAACGAGGTGAAGAACTATGACTTTTTAATGAGCAGATCCTTTCCAGGTTTGATCCCTTCGCTTCAAATTACGCCTCACACACTCCTTTTCCTTTTCCTACAACAACTTCAACGACGCTTTCTTTGCAGGGAAGACATTTTACATCGTTCAAGGGATGTGGAAGGAGCAAAGGGATTGGAAAGCGTGGATTGGTTCACATAAGCGAAAAGAGAGTAGTTTATGTGTCATTTTGTTTAAAAAGACACAGGGCAAAGAAAAATTGAGTTCTGTAATGGTGATTTTGTCTTAAGACGTTGCTGTTTTACCGTATCTCCACCATGTTTGCTGTTACGAGCGATGACTGATGTGCCTTGACTTACAGTAAGGATAAGCAAGCTTAAGTGAATGTGTTACATCCTTCTCACTGTTTTCGCTTGACCCTCTACCCGGTTTCCTCGCACGGATGTACCATCAATCTAGCTGGACGAAAAGGATGAGGAAGTAATTTGTTATCCTACAAGAAGTGAAATATCATTTCTTAGCTGTTCGTTCATGCTTAGTAATCTGCTTTGAACCGCAACCCTACACCCCGCTTGCCACCCTTTTTCGTCCGTTTGGTTCCATTCGTGGATGTTGTTAGCATAAGCGCCACCATCATCTTCATCATCAACGCCATCACCAGTCTGCCGAGCATTAGCACTCTGAACCATTTCTCAAATTTGAGCTGCTTGCCGTCGTTCTCCGAGGACCGCTTTTTTTGCTTCTCCCCAACACACAAAAACATTTCTAACTTGCCGTGTTGGCTTTCTTAAGATGTTACTGAAGTTGAAAATCGATAAACAATCTTCCCGAGTTAAGTATTTTCCCTCGCGTTGGGAGTAAAATCACAGATACAGCCACATACACGCACTGGCACAGGGAAACGAGTCCGCCTGTGCGCCGCTCGTTGATCTTTCCGAGAACTGTTAATTTATGACTTAAGATTAAGATGAATGATTTTGCGGCACAAATGGCGCTCAGAGACTCAGATGCAAAGAAGAAGAAACGTGTTTTCCGCGTTACCCCTTTTGGTTTATAGAAAGGTGGACGAAAAGGATGACGAATGGTGGCACCAGAAGGGGCGGGGAGGAAGTTTGCTTGACGCAAGGAACATTTTAAAAGATTAATATTAAAATCCTGCTGTGAGTGTGAAATGCTGTACATAGTACGCGTTCCGTGTTTACTATGGAGAGAGTGAAGAAAATCGTGTCTGTACATTGCAAGGCGAATGCTAAAGCTTATTGTTGAAAATGGCAGTAAATCAGGTAATGCTGGAAATGTATAAACAAACCCCGCAGGATAAAGATTAGTGTTGTGGTTCATTCATATGAATCTTCAAATAGAAATCCAATCAAACTACGAATCGAATTTTGAACCTGAATCCTAAGATGCGTGCATATGAAGAAGTTTTAGAATTAATGAATCTCTGATGATTCATGAAACTTTAAAGATTTATTCAAATATACGAGATTGTCGAAACTAACAAATCTTCGAAAAATCTAGCATGTTGATAATTCGATTCAGATTAACCCTACACTAATAGAAACACATTGAGTAGAATGAAAACAATCTGTATCTAAAGAATAAAACAGGCAACTTAAGCGGCTGATTGGTAAAAACGATCGTGAAAAATCCTTTTCAAATTCGAACTGAAACAGCTTGGCCAGCAAGGATGTAGTACTGCTGAGAAGAAACAGCAGAAAAAAGGCTACACAAAACCATAAAAATTTCCCTATGAAGCTCGTCGCCCCGTTGCGCAACCCGAGTGCTTCCGTGCCGAGTGTACGAAAAAACGAAAGGTGACGCCATCGTCTTCGTAACGGCGCTTGACGACGCAGCCACCACTATTTAAATTGCGCTATCACTATCCTGCCACGAGGGTCGGCGCTCCTCGCAAAGGGTGGGTGAAAAGCGTGCCAGGATCTTCTTTTTTTCTCTCTCCTTTCTTCCCCTCCTCTCCCTCTCATTCCCCGCTCGTTTTCCATCCTTTATTTTTCATTTCGTCATTTCGCTCCCACGCCCTCTTTTCTCACGTTTAGCTCACCCCACCCAACGCCTGCCGTCCCGACCGACTCGTGTCTAGTTCCTTGCTGCGAATCGCGCGAACTTTCTTCTCATTTGCTCGCAGGTCGCTTCTCGGCCATATTGACTGTCGGGCCCGAAAGGGGGTGGTTGTATGTGAATGTGTGTGTGTGTGCGCGAGTGTGCGTGTGTGCGCGCGCGTGTGGCTGGTTCTGTTTGCTGTACTTTTTTTCTTGCTTCCTTTTCCGCTCGCTATTATCTTTGCTCTTCCAACCTACCCTTCGGACTCGCGGTCGGGTACCTACCCGACTGCTTTCCTCATTTCACCGGAAAGTCGGGGAAGAAAAAGTTTTGTTCGAGGAAATTGCTCTATTTCGCTTTGCGCAAGCAGAGAACACTCGTGCAATCGTTAAACGAGTCAGCGATAACGAGCTATACACTCTCGCAAGCGGGCGTAGAGTTCTTTTTTTGCCACTGGCGTTGAAAGAACGGATGAGCAGAGGGGGACGGCCGGGGGAGTAAAGTGCTAGACACGGAAAAATAACGCTAGCAACATCCATTTCCTCGGAAAAATTGCATATAAACGAGCAATATGGCCGCCGTTTGGTTCGTGCAAAAGCAACTCTTATCGAAGAAAAACCTGCCTCATTAACATGGAAATAGATTCTAGCTGAAAGTTGTACAAATAGTGAGTTTGGGGCTTTTTGGAAAAATTGTTGCGTCAAGCCCTATTTTGTTAACACTCAAACTGTGCCTTAAGAGCTATTTGTGAGGCAAAAGTTCCCATTTCCTTCACTGCCTGTCTCTCGCCATCAAACAGAACCACTCAAAAGAAGATCCCGGGCCCAGGCAATTGTTATCTTATCCTTTCAAAATCATCAACCTCAATTAATTTAAAATGTCTTGCGAAGATGTAGATGAGCGCTGGAGACAAAGCGCTGCATATTTTAATGGGAGTTTCCTCTTCTTTTCCTTACAGCCCTTCCTCATGCCCCCACCCCCTCCCCCTTCCTCCTCCTCTTTTCCATCCTCCCCTCAAGAAATCGTACCCACCATCCTGGCTCGAGGATTTTAGCGACAGCGTCTTACTTCTCGTTCGATGCTTTCTCATTTTAAAAGCGCAAACGCCCGAAAGATATGCTAATTATTACAAAAACGTCACACCGCGCCACATCTCCTCTGACCCACTGCCGCCCGGTAGGGTTGGGTTGCGGGGACGCTGCTTTGTAAAATAAAACTCATTCTTCTGCGAGACGAGCCTATTACGGAGCAACCGAGTCGTGAAGTACCGGCAAAGAGAAATTTCAGAACGGCTTTTCAAACCGAGACAGAACATGCCGCATGACAGGGAAAGCTAGCATTAACTTTCTTTTCATTTTTCTTCTCGGAAAACCGGGAAAACTCCAGCTTTGCGCGAAAAGCCCCACCACCCAGGGGCCACAATCCTTCGCACAAAGACACGGCGCTGGTGGGTAGTGAAAACATGCCCGCCAGCATCTTGCCACCATTGCGAAGGCTCATTTACATAATTTGATATTACACACAAAATTCCACCTCACTCGCTAGCAATTTCCGCTGCTTATGGGAAAAAGGTGCCCATTTTCGCTGCTCGGGAAACTTTTTGCCGCCATCGTTTACCGAGAAACCGGTCTTATCATCCGATGGGGATGCTGGGGAAACCTGAAGGAAAGCTATCTATTACTGCTTTCTTTTCGGCGGTTTTATTCGTTTAAGGAAATGAGCGTTTCTTCATTTATGTGCCTAGAGGAATGCTTGAACGATTGGGAGAACGATCTACTAGCACGGCGCTTTGCGACTTTGACGCTTTCACGAGTACCCATGACATCCAGCTAAGCTGCCGTAGTAAGGGAAAAGAAGGAGTTTGTGTTTGGTAAAGTATGTGAACGACAATGCAATATTGTACGTACTATTTAAAGCAAATATATTAGCATAGCATTCCTCATAAAAAAAACATCTTGTCGCCACGGAATTGTAGTATGAACGTTTGGTTTTATAAAAAAGAAGTGTTAGTGCAGCAAGAGCTAGATAACATCTAAGACAAAAGTACACACACACACTCACACACAGTTCGCCTCTGCACACAAATGCATTTTATCTTTTGCACAAAAGTTTCACTGAACATCAACGCCATTATTATCATCTTCGCATTGGTGGGAAGAGTTTTCCCTGGCTTTTTTCCTCCTTCTTCTTCACAAAAACATCCACCCATCCCAGGCAAAGGTGGCGCGCGCACAAGCGCATTTAGAACGGACGGTAGGGCAAAACTTTTTCCGACGCTATTAATTCCCATTCCCGCGCACTAGAAAGCGCCTTTTGATTCAATTTTGTGGCGAGCGAACGTACAAAAACTTTTCCTTCCCCCCGAAAACCCCGAAAAACTCGTCCAAACCCCATCTCCCGTCGTATGAGAAAAATGGAAGAGCACAAACCTCTGGAGGAATGCGGAACGAGGGCGGATAAGAAGGATGGATGGGGGAGTTGGGTAGGTTGGGTGGATAAGTTCCATGCCCACCTTGTGCCGGCACTAAATCGCTTCTTTTCGAGTGGAGGTTGAGTGCAAAAAAAGATCCATAATGCCCTTTCTCCGCTGAAGGGAACGATGAAGGTTGGAGGGGGTGGGGAGAAAGAGAGAGAGAGAGAG
>KB669681.1:410507-465518 GCA_000349105.1 Anopheles epiroticus
TAAAAGCAACTAGCATCCTGTGTGTTCCATTTGCACAAGAAGTCTGTTGTTTTTTACGGCTCCACGGCAGGGACGAACGGATGTCTTTGGCGGACGAACGGGGGCGAACCATATCCTGCCGTCAGCATCTCTGAGAATTTGTTCGCCTGGAAAATGTAATGAAACCGTCGACTCATGTGAGCGTCGAGGTGCATGGGCAAAAACGAGGGAAAATAGAAAAAAGAGGCTGCACATACCGGCTAGGATAATGATGGAAGAAGAAAAAAGGGGTTTCTTCCTTTCGAAGGGGTTCAATGGTTCCTTCTCTCTCTCTATCTCTCTCTCTCTCACGCTCTCTCATTTATTTTGTTGTATTAAGTGCTTTCTCGAACGGGTCAAAGAATAAGGTTTAGCGCTGGGATGGGGGTTGCAGGATAGAATTCGGGAAAACGCGTCCCATCCACCCCATCCAAAGCGAGGGAGGTTCTTTTTCCGCAGCGATCTTTTCTTGTCTTGCAATCTTTCCGCACCAAAAAAGGTTCGTGAATGAGGCAGCCTTACTCAACCCTACCAACCACCCATCCCTCCATTTACCAGGGACCGCATTCAATCATTCTTTATCAACATGGTGGCGCTGTCGGTGGAGGTATGTTTGTTCCGCAAGGAAAGGATCCGTTTTATTCTTGTGCTGCCCTACACAAAATCCCGCACCGTTCTCATCCTCAACGGGAACAAACAACACATCAGCGTAAGGATTCTTATTATGCTGAGCTCATTCCAGCACCGCACCACACATCACTCCAAGAGAAAAGAACCTCCAGGCTCACTTTTCCACACACACATACACATACACAAGTGTAAAAGCTTAGTGGCAATAAAATGGACGAAAAAAAGTGACAGAAAAGCAGTCCTTCTCGGCACTTGAGGCGGAAAAATCATTCTCCACCTCTAGAGAATTCGGTTCCGAGCGAAAGGCAAAGTTCCGAAACTCACCCCAGTGCTACCCCCCCCGTACGACGACCGCTCAGCTATACTCGGTTAGTTTCGTTTGGGTTCCATTGGCTTTTTTATTCCCTTTCCTTCCGTTAAGTCACTCCAGTGCCTTGTCCCTCGACGTCAGCCGCGTTCTAAGACGTGTAGCTGAAGGATAAAACAGTTGCCAAGGGCAACCGGTTGAAAAGCGTGTGTATATCGGGTGAATGAGTGCTTCGTATGTCGGCATGGATGGCAGCAAGATGAGATGGTTTTATTGCCGAGCTGTAAAGAAGATGAACGTTCTGTAGATGACTAAGTACTGCACGCGTTACTTTGCCCGGAATATTTGCGAGGCTTCGTCGTTTTTTTCCCCGGTGCAAAGGGGGGAGTTTTGTTTGATGTTTCGCTGAGACTTTCTGCAGAGCGTCTCCATTACGTGCAACTAAAAAGCTCACGTGTTCAAACAAAAGTTTAAAAAAGCATTTCTCAGTTTCAAGCTTCAGCTCCAAGGCATGCTGGTGAAAAGCAAAGTAAACAGTTTTTAGGACATTTTGTCCGGGAAATTCAACAAAAAAAAACAACCTTTATATATAATTGCTACGGTTTCATCACCCCTGCGCAGAACGCGATTGTAAAGCGCATATAACGATCGCAAAAAGATAGAAAAAATAGTTCTCTCAACTAGTTTCCACTTTTCAGATACCTGTAAGGCGCAAACGGACGGCGCTGTGCGATGAGTCTCGTTACCTTTGGGTCTCTCCTTTTTATATCCGTTCGAGCATAACTTCGTTATCATTGCAAAAGGCCAGAGCTTAAACTCATTCTCCGGCTTACCTTTGTGTGCCATCTTCTCACTGTCTACGCTGGCTCTAATTTATGCTACGATGCTTGCGACGTCCCTCTGTCTACCACCCAGCTCCTCCCCTGCTCGGTAGTGTCCCCCGGGTAAGCAATCAACGAATCAGCGTTGCAGGAAAAGTTTACTTTTGAGCAAAAAAAAAGAGGAAAATTCAACTCAACCGCTCGAAAATGTGGCACCGAAAGCTTTCTCTTTGACATGGATGGAGGGCAGAACAGGAAAAAAACAGTGAAAAACTTTGGTTTCTCTTTTCATGAATTGGAACGTGAGCAAACGATTTTTTGTGGATCCGCTTTGGAGCTGTTCTCGGCCGGTAAAGTTAGTTCAGTGTGAACCGTTCTGCGCTGGTAAATGTACCTTTAGGTATAGCTTTTTTTTTTAGTTCTATTCGTTATTTATCTAGCACATTATGTGCTAGTAGACACACCTAATTCATCCAGCGAGTAACAGTAGTTGTGAATCGATGAGGAAGGCGAGGTACCGTCCCGCGCTAGTGTAATTGGTTCAGAATGGTAAAGAAAAGTATAAAGTAAAATGACCGCTGAAAACAGGGCGAGCCCGCACAGAAAATGTGCTGCGCGAGTTTCTTTACTTAATTCCCGCCGAAAGCAGCAACAAATTCTTACTCAAACAAGTTTCCGTATTGAAAATACTAATATCATATGCGTCTCACGAACACATTAATACAAAGAACCACCCTTCCCCAGAGCCACCGACGACCTAGGCACAGCGCGAGCTCAGGAAACGAATAAAACTTCCTTTTCAAACTTTTCTTCAGCCGTGACAGTTTGAAAGATTACCCAACCCGGTAACGGGGGAAAGATTGCTTGAGTGGGATGATAACAAACAAGCAAACATCCTGCGGCAAATAACAGTACATCTTATTGAAATTCCGTCCCACTGCGAATCTTGCCATCTCCCGCACGAACGTGCCCGTGTTTGGAGCAGCAGTTCTTGAATAAAACACGCTTTTTATGAAACCGCCTTCCGAAAGAGCTACCTCCGCTACAATTCAGTAGTTCGGGTGATGAAATGGTGTCGGATTTTCCCGCGAGAAGCATCCGTTTTCCGGAAATTTATTTTCCTTCTTGCAGGTGGAACAAGGGAAACGGTTCTAGCATTCGGTGTTACAGCTTGCCTGTGCTCTGCTTTCGAATATTGATTCCGTTTCCGCTCAGCGAAAAGAAGAAAAATCGACAAACTCCGCCCTTATCGTACCCATTGCGGGGAAAAAGTCACAGTTTGCATAAAGTTAATCAAAAATTCGGCAGCTGTTGAATAAAATCCCGAACATAGCCATCCGAAGAAAGCGCCTAATCAAACAGACGGCCTCAAGATTTGATGGTAGCATATGTGCGGCAATCCAATATTTCTGTCCAACTTTTCTGCTCTTCTGGTATGTAACGCTGTAAAACCACCCCATAACATAGCGGATGTGATAAAGAATCACTAGCACAAGCACCACCATCGGTTCGACGTAAATCATTCACTACGGCTGGAAAATTCGGGGATAAGCTGAACCATTTCGGCGTTGCCATTTCAATCGCAAAACCTTCAACGCCACGCGCTCGACAATCAAGCCACCACCCTTCCCTGCGTCGTCTTGCCTTTCGTTCATTTTCAGTAAACAGATTTAAAACTTCTCGAAACTCATTAGAATTTTAATGCAAAGTGACGGCACCGGCAGACGACGGAAGGATCGGCCTCAGCAGCGGTCGTCAGGTTTTCCTTCCGAGCGGAGTTTTTCTTCTCGCGCATGGAGAAGCAAGGTGGCAGAAGTGATTAATATTCGATTGTGAAGCAACTGGGAGCGAACCAGCACAAATGAGTAAAGGTCCCAGAAGGGCGTGTAGGGGTCTTTGCGGGACTTACGTTAACGGGTGATTGAAAATATTTAAACTCATGCAAGTGGAAGTATGATGCAGTTAAAATGTTGCCAAAGAAAAGCTACATTGTTCGCACTTTCCAGGAATCGTTTTATGTAAAGCGTTAAAGGCAAATCGTTTTTGAAGAAGCCATAGCTTCCCCACAACCAACCAACCAAACAGATGGACACAGCGCGCTAGCGGTAGACAATGTATAGACAATGCATAACTCATATTAAAAACTAACCTACACATGAAGATTAATGATTATCGCCTCGGAACCCAAGCGCGTCCCCCGAGTAGCCACCACCTTTCGCCCAGGAGCAGGATGCATATTAAAATTGGCCCTAAGCGCTTCTACATGCACTCTAATTACATTGCCCCTGTGGTTGCCGGCTTTGCCCTTCCCACGCCTACAATTCCTGACATTTGCCGCGAATTCCGAAAGCCGGGAAGCCTAATTAGCTACGGTTACCGTAACCGGATCACTATCATCACGGGCGATGATAAAGATAATGGCATCGGATCGGAAATATCAGTTTTATAGCATTTTACTGCTTCACCAAACGGCAATAGGTGCTTGGGTGAGATTTTGCACAAATTGGAGTATTTTTTGTTCGTTTGATTTGTAAAAGCGTCCCAATGGTGCTCAGCAGCGTTGCGATTTGTCGCTCCCCTTAGATGCAGGCGGTTTTATTGCAAAGTTTAGTTTCACGTTGGCTGTCAGCAAGACGTGCTAATAATTTAATTTTCCACTGAGAGTACGCAAATTTCATTTAGGCAAATTAATTTCTTACCACCACCGCATCGCCCGCCGTGTAAAACCACCATGTCGGTGAGGTTTATAGATCCCGATTCCCAAACTCAATGGGGAGTCAGTCAGCCAGTTAGTCAGCCATACCGTGAGTGTGTGCTCCGTCGTATCAACACCAAGCATCGACTAATAGCAGTAGCAACAGCAGCACATTGACGGATGTGCGGTGTAGGATAAGAGCTCGGGATGCTAATGGCCTCATGTTCCGCCGGTAAAAGCCACCACACGCTGCTGCTACTGCTGAGGAAGGCATCATTGTGTCTAATTCTCACGGGACCGTAGCATGGAAGCGCAGGTGAGGTAAGGGGACGTATAACGATTTTTGGGAAACTTGGTTTATGGGTTAACTGCGTTGGCAAATTGCCTTCAAAATCGATTCCATCCAGCTCGATCGATAGAATTGTGCTTTTTTATCATTTTACACCGTCACTGAAACTACAGCTGGGAAGCGTCCTACCGGAAGGATATACTGGTATACTGACCGACCAGCCTGGGCCTACGAAGAGGTCATTGCGGATTTGACCCACCGACAGATGGACATTAGAATTTTGAATATTGTCCATCCGTGAGGGACGGAGAAAAGGGTAGTGGAAGAGCGAGTGGTACAAACCATAGGTATCGTCCCCTCTAGGGATGGAAACCAGTATTTCTTGTTTCTTTAATAGCTTAAAGCGACGCAAGCGAAAATGCACTGAGTGAACGAAAACTGCTGCCAAAACCGTTGAGAGCTGAGTCTAGGAAAAAAGGGAGCAGATACCTGGCCCAGTTGATGCATGTAAATGTACTGCAATAGGGCCTGGACACATGGTTTGGACCAAAAAGCCGGTACAATTTCTCAGCCGGCCGGACAACGGTCAGTTCTTCCGATGGAAAAAGCGTCCCCTAATCAAATAAAATCATAAGACGACACGACGGCGAGTGAAGACCGTGGGCCGTAATGCAAAGGACATGTCCCAAAAGCATCGCCATATGGTTTCGAGGGATGACTGTAACCCTTTTCTTACCCTGTCTTTTGGTAGTTTGTTGAGAAATTTCATTGCCACTTGGAGCAGGAACAAAAAAAGGTATATTAACCTATGCAACAAAGCTAGTAACTTTACTTTGAAAGCAAAACTGTTTCTCGCGTTACGGGTTCTAGGAAAGACGCAATCGTAAAACACACTTGGCTGGTGCGATATTAAGAAGCTCTGTAGAAGCGGTTTAGAAATCGCTTACGCAGCAGCAGCAGCAGCAGCAGCAGCAACGACAGCATTTTCAATTTTGTCACCGTTTGAGCACAGAGCAGCAGTCGCTAACTGAGCAAAACCTGTAAATATTCTATCAAAAAACCGTCTGCTTTTAATGAGCGCTATTATGCTACACCATAAATAGCTCGCGGCGCACACTTTACCATTAATCACGCATAAAATGCCTAAGGGAGTTGCGAAAAATGGGAGCCTTTGCGTACCCAGTCTACCGGGTACGCCTGGAAGCACCGGGGTGCGCTTCAACTTGTGTGTTTGCGTTTTGCGAACGACTTTGCTGATGAACTATAAAATTGAAGGTTATGGACGGGAATTATAACGCACAACCGTATGTTGCGAAGCATTTTACAATTTTTACTAGCAAAGATTGTGAAAAAGGCTAAGGTGTCTATCTCGCTCTCTCCTTGTTGTGGATCTAGCGGAGAGGGGATTTGTAAATTTATCATCGAGTTAAGACTCTATTGGCTTGATTGTCTTAACAAACCCCCTGCATCCGCCACCTATGACCCCCTGCACGATAAAGAACTGGTTCCCGTTTCTTGAGTTGAAAGGAAAAACGTTCTGCAAGGAAGGAAAACTCCCCCTCGATTCGCTCAACACGACAGTAGGGCATGTGAAAATACACTCACTTCTTCATGTGTGTGCACAGTCCTTTTTGCACCTACCCATCCCAATTACCTCGCAACCGTCGGCAATGATTAACGAGAAAGAAAAGCGCCACAGAGCAAAGGCGATGCCATCATGAAATATTTCACTGCGTTTGTGCGCGATTTGCTACGCAGCCGGGTGTCGGAGTGGGAAAGCTCGTACTCGTAGCCGTGTGTTGCGCCATCTTTGTCTATCGATGCTTGGTAAAAATGGAAGAAAACCCATGCCATCTCTTATTTTCTTGCTCACACCCCACGTGGGTGCGTTTCGCTTTATGATGTCTGCGTTCATTGTGTACGCAGTAACGCATGCGGGGCGATGAATCGCACTTGTACGGGACACTTGCGCGAAAGCAAGACACCCTCCTTTGAGCAAGGAACGGGGATGGAGCGTAAATGCTTTGCATCTAGTTTTTAAACCCTTTTACCCTCATTCTACTGGCACGTTTGCTTGCCGGCTCGGATTCAGTGAGGTTTGAATAACATGTTTATTGATCATTAAAATTTTGACGTCGTTTCCCCCTCCCCATGCCACGTGTTCACCGCCCTGCCCAGCGCACCCAAGACAAAATCTGTGCCCTGCCTCATTTACCATTTTTCATCCAATTTATTCGGAAATATGTACCAAAAATCATGGGCTTCTGCAATACCTCTTTACATCTCGAGATAAGCACCAAGGGGGCTGAGAGGCTAACTTTTGTCCGTTTTTTGGTAAGTGCGGGCCGGGTCTGTCGTAAATTCTTCCGACGGCCTGTTAATTTCTATTGTGAAACGGCGATCCACCTACGGGGTTATGGTTTCTGTTTTGAAAAGACATTCCTTATCTACTTTGCATTCCTCGGAGCCAAGCTTATGACCGATGGATTCTATTGGATGGACTGGAAAGGATGGGGCCAGACAATTCTCAAACTTATACACAGCCCAGCAGAACAAAAATTACGACACTACAATAAGACAGAGCGAAGGTTTATGGGTCGTTCATAGAAATTTATATTTCAAATTTAAAACACGTACAGACAAAGCAGGAAAAAAATCTATACCCTATGCGATGATCTTCAGCCAGCTCTTGCATACCTTTAATCGTTTATCAAACAATCGTAACGATACACAGAGCTGGCAGTGTGGGTTAAAAACGTGAATAATAATCAATTCTTTGTATTGTGCATTTCAAGGACATATGAAAGTTCATTTAAAGCTGGCCCGTTGTTTGACTAAACCAAGGCTTTAAAGCCCACCACAATCCTGTGTGCGACGCCCCAGCCGACATGGGATTAAATTGGAAAACACAACCACAACCTGGGCATCAACAAAAAAACAGAAAAAAGCAGTTAAACGATCATAATAATGTAATTAATGCCTTTTACCTCATCAAAAAGGGTGCACCTGCCTACGCGCGCGGTCATCTCCCCAATAATGTTGGGACGGCTTCGCACGGTTCGTCTGATTGTCGGCATCAGACCGGTCGATGCCCTTGCCCTAATTTCGGTCCGAGTCTGACTACACCCCGTCAGGATCCCGTAACCAAACACACACGCGCTCGCGACTCCCCTCTTTTTCGCAGGGCGAGAAAATTGCCGAAATCACGCGCCACCAAAATTTACCCAAAAAGCGTATGTCCCCTTCCGGTCCTGCGAGTAGCAACCTTACACACAGACACACACCGACACACAGCACCGATGGCTGCACTCCCGGGTACCTTGTCCTACCGCAATCGTACGGTCGAGTTGGCGCTGCCCGTCCTGCAGAAGATCCTCCACACGGCAGTGAACCCGCATGCCGCCTGTCATCGGGTAAGGATAATCGTGGCTGCAGACGACCTTCCCCGTCCTTGTCCTGGGTTGTTGAGGGACGTTATCGATCCCAAAACTCTCGCGATGCGTCGTTGTCACGCACCACAAGCCATCCGTAGGGATGGTACCGACACACAGCCCATATGCACGACACGATGCCACGGTACACACATCTGCAAAGGTACGGCAATGGCCCGGCCTCGTCAGCTGATACGTTCGAAGGACGAGTTCGAGTGAAAGTCTAGCTCCAATAGAGCGGCTACTGTGCGACCAGTGCAGGCCTGCCTGGCTGCCTGGCTGCCTGCCTGCCCAAGGCAACAACAACGCTGGTCAAAGACCGGACCGGAGCCAACTTTCCAAGAATCGATTGAGGTGAGAACCCTTTTCGCTCCGGTTTCCGCATCACAGGACCTCCATTTGTGGGGTGTCTAATCTTTTCCAGCGAACGTTCAAATCTACACACTGCCCAAGCTGGCTGGTATGCACGAAAAGTAGGTTACTTTTCCGATAGACCATTGACCGGCACAGAACCACTCGGTCGGCTGGCCGGTAGATTGAACTCTTGCCCTCTTGTGTCTCGCCGTCCACTCTCCGCCGACCGGAAGTGACTCCGCCTGTCTCTGCCGCCCGATCGAACCCGACGACCCGTCCTGGGTTTCGAATGAGCAAAGAGCAGCGTGGTACCGGTACCGGCACAAAAGGGAGCATGTGTCGTCGGTTTTTCCAAACATGCCTCGAGCACTCCGGTCCTACCGAACGGGCAGGGCTGGCTGTCTGTAGCCAACTTTCACTTGTGCTAAGCTTCAGACACCGGGGGATCCGGGGTCCGTAGGTGGAGATATCCCGCACGAATGGAGAGGCATGTTTTACAATCGTACACTGGCTCGTTGTGGTGCCATCGTTTATGATATTTGCCGCAACACATCCTTGAACTTGAGCCTTGGAGCACTGGAGCCGAGAAACGGCGAAGGTTTCAGTGTGTCTAGGACGAGCTCAGGCGGCTCATCGCCCCCTATCCGGGACCCTGCCAGCCAAACCGCTCCTGTAGCGAAGGCTGCACATACCGGAACAGCAGCACCACATCCACAAACTCTCGCCAAATGAGTCCATCATCATCGTCAGTGTCGTGAATTGGGTGCCGGCAGATAAAATTCGATGCACCAACGAGCATGTTTGGGCTCGTTGGTCTGAGGTCCCGACGGAGGGCTCGTGGCTTCGACGTAGCAGGATAGTTTTTGGAAGCTTCCGAACTGACTCGAGTGCAACAGTTGTTGGCCCAGTTCTGAATTTGGGACACACATACGCACACCCAGCTGGGTTAGGTACCGTATGCGAGATGCGTTAGTGATATGATCAACAAGGTCTTCTGTGGTTCGCGTCAGTCAATGATGTAGACATCGTCGGCCAAGAATGCTTCTCCAGCTCCGTCTGATCGCTGAGTGAGTGATGCATTTTAAAGCTAAGTTTACTACTCCTAACCATGGGATATACGACGGGCCGTACCTTCATTCATCAAGTCAGCGTTCTCGCAGGCTGATGGTAAATTAATGAAATGCACCGAACCCGTGGTGAACCAACCGAACTCTAGCCTTATTTTAAGTGGATGGATTGAACGGATTTGCTATCGGACCGCCAATCGTCAACCATCAATGAGGGGCCAACCCTCCGGAAAGCGAACCCCGACTGATACAAATCTCTACGTTAATACCTCATTTGCATATTCCCGGCAAAGGTCGCCGTTTACCTTCGACGGAGCAGGATTGCGCTGGACTCGCGCGCGTGGCGCAGTTCATTGCACAGGTGTTTGTATCGCCACACACCGCCATTCTATTAGAGGCAGGCGAATGTTTGCAAGAAAATTGCAATAGTATGCCCTAATTCACAAGCGTTTCGCATGCCGCTGCGTGGTGGATTGCGGGAAGAATGCGTCAACAAGTGAACGACGACGGCGAAGCGAAACCGTCATCACATGTCATGTATCGTCATCGTACGTGACGCCGAGTCGGATTAGACAGAAGAGACACATTATTTATGCATCCGATGCTTCGTATTTGTTCGAATTTCTACCTTCTAGCCCAAACACTCAAGACAACACACACGATCGCTACGGGATGTCGATACTCTGTGCGATCCAAGAGTACTGCACATCAGGCGTCCCCTAACCATGCAAAGTGTCACCCCGCTACGCATTTGGGAACGATTAGCACTCATCCAGCCCTGTCGGTTCCGTCTGGGGGTGGCAGATAAATTATTAGGCCATCGACCCGTTTGACGGGCTATGCATTTGTATCTATGAACGCTGCCCTCTGATTGGATATGGACCGATTCATTCACTTTCACTGGCACTCTTATTTACATACGGTTATGGTTGTGGAAAAGAATCAGCCTAGTTTTAGTAAGAGCGTAAATTCTCTGCATATCCGCATGAAAGAAATTATGAAATTTCTTCCTTACAACCATTTGAAACAAGTAACAAAACAACCGGAAGCATATCGTTGGCGTAACATAATAGTTTCCCTTTACGTTTTCACCCCGTTAGCTTTGGCCATTTCGGTGGACAAATTTATGTTCGCGCTTGATTTATTAAACGAAAATACATTTATTGCTGCCATTGCTTAGAGCCATATTAGAATTAAATAAATTCCAACTAGTTATTGCCCAAAACCTTCGGTCTTCAAGTCGTTCGTCCTTTCTATCTAGCACCATGTAGCGGAAGCGAACTAGAAGAGGATATGGAAATGGAATTCTTTTTCCAGCCCCGTATCCGGTACGGCTAGATACTCTAAACGTTAACATGTGTGTGTATGTGCCTTTTCCGATGGTAGAGAACGAAAATCTACAATGAAAAATAACTATTCGTTATGAACATAGGAGCCAGAGAAACGGACAAAAAAAGACCTAAAGCAAAAATAGAAAAAAAAAAACGCACCTACATCCTTTTTCTGTTCCTGTTTTCCCCCTTCTCCGTTCGTGGTGGAAACCGTAAAAATAAGCCACGCCTTCATAAAACATTAAAGTGCTAATATATATATTTTTTTAAATTTATTAACTCAGCTTCAGCCATCCTTTTCGAGCACGCGACGACTGTTAGCATTTTCCGTCCCGCCTCGAGTCATTTTTTTATTCCCATTTTTATAGCGCTCCTTTTGTTTTTTACTACCACGCAAAGAACGAGAAACTCGAGAGCAGCAGCAGCACTTCTTGTGCGCAGTTCCCCGACATCCGCAGTGTTGGTCGATTTCGTTCGCAAGATTCCGTCCGTGATACCACCAGCCGCGTGAGGTGAGGCAGATTTCTTTTCCCGGAAGCGGAAAACGCACAAACACCACCGCCATTGCCGATGTTGGAATCGGCGAAGACGCTACACGGTGGAAGCGAACTGCTAACCCGCGTCCTTCCCAAACGGGTACATAAAGCATCCCCCCACCTTAACGTTATTGCGAGAGAGTGTGGTGGGAGATGAAGTACATATTTCCACACTTTTACCAGCGGAAATGCTTTGGCTGCGGAGAACATTTTCGCTAAGAACTGAGAAAAAGGCGGCACCATCTTGAGCTAGAAAAGCGGGAAAAAACTCTCCGAAAACGGGAAAAAATGCTTTTCCCCGAGATCCTCGATCCGAGAACGACTCGATGTATATATATGTGTGTGTGTGTGTGTGTATGGGGTGCGGATAGGGACGGTGGAGCAGTAGCACAAGTAATTCGTTTTCTCCTTTACCCCACTCAGCGGTAATGAGGACTAACATTAAGGAGTCGTTTCTCAAGATTCTGGTCGACGAAAAGAACAATGCCTAAAGAAGGACAAATTAGGATAATCCCTCTTTCGAAAGTTCATCCGTTCCATTTTATTCAATGGCAGCCTTCTATGACGTTTAATATATTCCATTTAGAGGAATCCACGTAACATTCGTATAGCTATGCCTTCCTCTTGGCGAGCCAAAAACACGCTCCATAGCGTTTGTTGTAGCCTGCAAGGAAAGACGCCAGTGAAAAAATAAGAACCTGAGGGTGGAATGAAAACGGATAAAAAATAGTGCTTCTGTCTCACAATCTCGTCCTTTGAGCGAGATAGGGCGATTCTGATCTAATAGCGAAAAAAAGGATACATCTCAACAAAGACACTAAGACGTCGTACACCCGCATTCTTTTCCGACCGTCCGGTCCTGTTACATACTCATAGAAGCAACGGTAGGACGATGAACCAACAGTGGGCTTTCTATATTCGTCCTTTTCGCACCAGCGTTCCTTTTGATACTGCGATGTCTTTATCTTCATCTTCCACCTTTTACAGGAACTCGCATGGCCGTCCGTGTCTTTGAGTTGGCGCGGTCGCACGGACTTTTTTCCGCACTGCGAGAGCGCGCTTCTTTCTCATGGCTAGGAACATAAACACATACACACACACACGCAGCAAGGCAGCCTCTTGGATTACGAGATTCTTTTTTTTTCGACAAATGGCACAGTTAGCCAAGTGTTGGAATCACGCCCGACAGCGCAGCAGGACGTAGTGTTACGCGTGTGTCTGAACCATGTACATAAAAAAGGATTCCTTTATCTCACCGATTTTTCCGCTTCTCGCTCACGTTCATCTCACGATCGCCCAGAGCGGGAGAAAGTGGACCCTCACCAAAGAAACGAAGTCTCTTGCGACTTGCGAGATGGTTTCTCACCAACATCACCGCGTCGTCCTTTGCAAAGCCGCCGTCGTCCTTGCACACTGCACTGGTGTTGGTGCACGGTTTCTTCCCGAGTTTGAATCTCTTTAGTGCGCTAGCTTCCTCTCTCGCTCTCTCGCTCTCTCTTTGCTAATGCTACTCTCACTTTCTATCGCTGCTTCTTTATCTTTCACCTCATCAGCAGCAGTCGTGCTCTTTCCCTCGCACGCTCTCCCCACCTGCATGACTGAGTGTGCGATAGAGCTGGCACTAGCCAGGGAAAGAAAATGGACCATAAATAAAACGACGATCCTGGCAGGTAAAGGATAAGACAGTTTTCACGAGAGAAAAAGCATCGTGAGAGTTACCCTTTTTCCCTTTGTTTTATGTTCCGAGCTCCGAGGTTATGGTGTGCGTACGGGGTATGTAGTGTGCGTTACTCTTGCTTGTACATAGAGCCGTTCTGGACAGGGGAAGGGGCGTCCGATTTGGTCCTTTCGGTGTGTAATCCTTTCTCGCCCCTGCACGGACAGGGCGACGGTTACGAGAAGGGGCGCAACGTAGTGGCGTATGTAAATATTCTGGAGACGAATGTAATTTTCTTTTGCCTTTTGCTTCTTGCCCTTTTCCATGCTTCGCGCCGTCAGACTCGTTTCCTTCCCTATGTACAACTGGTTGCTTCTCGCTTTCGCCCTCTTGGTTCGCCACTGTTTCTGTTTTCTTTCTTCCGGTGGCGGGAAACACCCTTTTGTCCACTGGCCTCCGTACGCGCCTTGTGGAGCGGGTTCAAGGAGCATTTTTCTTTCACTCTGTGTCTACGTTGGGTCGCGCGCGCGAAGGAAGGAAGCATCGCGCACATAAACCTAAAAGAAGAACTTGGCGCCGCGCAGCACACGGCCGCTGAGTTTTCGATTCGATGTCCTTTAGGACGGATCGGCCGGTGGTGGCCGAAGGAAAAATTCGCAAACCAGCGTAGATCTCACGCTCGCTCCTATACATACGATGGGAGTTATGTGCGGGTGGCTGGATGGGTGTGTGTGTGTCAGTGTGTATGTGTATGTGTCTGTGTACGTGTATCTGGTTAGTGATAAAGCGCGATAAAACTGTACAATTGTGCGTGTATACATCATTCTAAGCGGAAGGATTCCACGAATTGCCAGGGAAAAAAGTCCTCCCACTACCGTGCTGCCGCAAAAGAAAGTATTGCGCAAAGAGAAGGCAATAAGGAATGAAATGTTTTCGGTCCCTCTCCTTCTGCCCTGCTCAGGGGAAGGTTGATTTTTTATTACCTTTTGCCTTCTTTCACTTCACCCTTTGGTTTTTTATATCGCTGCCTGATCTTCCGCCCCGTCACGTTGAGGAACACCCGCATACTAGCGAACCACTACTACCAACTAACGAGTCAACACTTTCTCGACCTTTTTTGCATTGGCTTCTCACGGAGGGCGCAGCTCGATGTATTATATATCCGCCTTTTTATTTATTTTTTAATACACACGGCGAATCTTTGGCGCTGCCGTTATATCCTTCCTTGCAGCAGGGCAGCTTCCTCGCGAGTAAGAAAGGAGAAAGAAACTGTTCGCGTTCGCATCCTTAGCATGAGCGCGTCTTCGTTTACTTTCGGCCCCTTCTGCCGAACGGTGGGTGTATTTGCGATTTTTTGCTACCTTTTCTTCGCTGCTCATTATTATTACGCTTTCGCCGAAAAACGGGAGCAAGACATTTTGCGGACACCTTGGAACTCATTCCGTGACGCAACACCGTGGCCAACGGATGAAGGTGTTTGCTGGTTTCATTACAACTGATAAGAATCAAATGTTGGAAGACCTCTCCAGCGAAAAGATGTGATTGATTAAAAAATGTACTTTTGGTGAATTTAAGCAGTTTTTGTGAAGCGACCAGTTACTGTTGGCAGTGCGTGTTCAAAGGACATTGAAGAACGGTTAACACTAAGTGAAATAGAAAAATTAAAAATAAATTTTGTCATTACATGAACTATAGTGAAAAGTGCTTCAATCAAAACGATTAAAAATGAGAGCAAAATCAAGTGCAAAAGATTTAGCTAATCCGTAATCCGCTTGATTCGCGCATGAAGCACTGGAGACACAGTGCAGTTGTGTTGTAAGCCACAAGACCATCAAATGTAAGGTTAGTTTTATATCCTTTTTAATTTTACTTCTCATTGGGCACTGTTTTACATTTGAATGTCATTTAAATAAAGTGAAAATACAACTGCTAGCAGTTTTAAAGCTGTTCGAGCAGTATAGTTCTTGTAGACTCAAAAGTTTTTTATATGCATTTTTAAATGTTTCACATGTTGCTTTTTATTATTGAGTTGATAACTCAATGCAATGAAACAAGGTTAGTTCTAGCTTTTCAGTTCAAAAGCTTTGAATAACTTGCAAAATGAAAACCAAAAAGAAATAGTTTGTAATATTTATCATAGAACGTTAGGACTGCGCTCGGCCAAAAGGGTTCTTATAACACTGCACACACACTTAATTTCATCATTAGCTCAACCGAATCAATGTTCAGGTCGTTGCCCCGTAGCGCATAAGGTGACATGATCACGGGATAGCTGTTTTTGTGTTTTTACTAATTTACCAAACGTCCTCTTGGTACATACTCATGCCAATCCATGGAGTGCATACATGATGTATCGCAAAGGGGTTAGATGATTGCTTCCAGCCCCGAACAAGCTTTGTTGTGTGCTTAGTTCGTTTTCCCCATTCCAATCCCTACGTATAAAGCGACCACAAGCCGCCGGTTGATCGATGGCAGAGGTAAGTGAGGAAACTGTTTTGAAGAGCGGAGAAAGGGAAACTGCTGAGCGTTGCATTTAGGTGTACCACACACATCGATGCATTTTTATTGCTAGTCAGGAAATGATTAGAAGTGAAAGCATTTCAGAATGATGAGTTCATGAAACGTCACTTTCGTCAATGTTTCATCAGTAGATTTGATGCTTATATGATATGAATGATTCTTATGTAAAACGATCCATGCAAAATTGTTAGATTCTTTTATGCTTAACAACCTAAGCGATCATTTTGATCTTATAGAAGCTTAGTAGAGTAATTTTACACATGCACATTTTACACATTTTACGCATAAGATAGCGAGTATGTGTGCATGTATTCATACAATACTGCGACAGTAGATGTAACCAGGCGTTGAAACATTAATGCACTTTTCTATGCACTTATCTAGCGTTCTGTGGAAATAAAACTGATAAAAAGGGATGGAATGTGTGAACACGATTGAAGGACCGTAATTGAATGGAATGGCGAGCGAGCAAAAGAAATGTGAGATAAAATTCCAAAGAGAAAAAAGAGATGGAATGCTGTTGAGGAGAAAGGAAAAAAGTATCGTTCCTGAACTAGAAACCCTTTCCATACCGAGCAAGGATACGGAGGTCACCGGGTGTACCGCTAGGTGCATGTACCAATGCAACTGCGTTCGATGTATATGTTTCTGTTTATATATAAACACATATGAGCATTCGCAGCTTGTCCCGAACTGGTGCACCGACAGAAATGCATAAAAGAAAACAGAGTGAGATCGATTTGCATAGAAAGTAAGAGACGCAAAGAGTAAAGGAAACCAAGAGAGAGAGAGAGCGATATGTACACAAAAAGAGTGCAATAATGAGCAAAATGAGGAGAAATAGCGCAAAAAAACAACGCACGCACGTTTTCCTCTCAACGTGCGTTCGCCGACGCATCGGTGTATCGCGGCCATAAATTTCAAAGATGTGCATAGGCGAGATGCATCGCCGAACGGCTAATGTGCGTACGCACCCACACTGCGACATGTCGCCACATGAGGACATGAGGGGGCATAAGGATGGAGAGCGGAGGGAAGAATGCTGCGAGGACGGAACCGAGCGTAGAGCAAAAAGAACGCAAGTGCAACCGCGACAGGATGTGTGGCAGCTGCAGCTGTCGAGGCGGGTGCGGGAGCTGATCCTTCGCTCGCGCCTTTTGCTTTTTGCAATCTATTTTTTCTCCGCACGACTTTTTGCCTATCCCCAGCCCCGTGGACGGAGGTGCACGGTGTATGCTAGTGGCGTGGTCCACAACGGCGTCAGTGCACAATTACCAGTGACAGGGATAGGACCGGAGCAGCATCAACACCAGTAGCAGCAGGGATGTGAACTGTGGCACGAGGCCCTCCGGTCCATCCTGACCTGGACCTGGTGTTCTGTGTGGACAGATATAAGGTGGAGGCTGGAGGAGCTCCGTCTTTGTCGCGTTTGCCGTTGCCTTTTCGCGCCTTGCACCCTTCGAGAGTTGATACGATTTGGATTCGTTCATCCCTTTTGCTCAGCCGAAGTTAAGGCAGTTTGCGTTCCCATGAGTGTATGTTTTCTATGTCGAGTCGCAAACGATCCACCGAACTGGGCTGATGTTTGCTTCTCTCTGGGGTAAGGTAGCAATATTACTCCGCTGACTACATGAAGCATTTTCCTATCTTTTCTTATTTTTTACAGACTCAGCACAGTGATCTTTAAAGAAACTACAACTAAAGGGTGCTGCCCTCCGCCCTTCGCCGATTCAGCCACACGACTTCAAAAACAACCCTGTGTCTCGTCGATTTCGTACTATACTGTACGATTTAGTCCTGGAAGTGTATAACGATTTCATTCTCTACCCTCTACATACACGCACGATAGTTGGGATGGTTTCGGTAGACCATCAGATTTAAGATTCTCCATACGTGTGCACACACATGCCAATCGCTCGAAATCAGCTGCTGCTTCTGATCTTGCCCTCTCCATGTCTTGACACTTTGCCAAGGCCGAGCAGCAAAGGAGTACAATCTAACGCAGGCAGCAAACGAGCAGGGTTATATACTTTTGGATACACCTAACAACCACACACATACGTACACACACACACAAACACACACGGCACAGGCACTCGTAGCAGGGGTGGAAAGTTTACGAAAATCAAACGATAGCAAAACTTACCGAACAACGGATGCGGTCATAAAGGAAAGCTACGTTCTCTCCACCGCTTTGCCATCCACTGGCACTAAGGAGCCAAGAGAACGATACCACACTATTGCACAAACTACTACTAACACTATCGTTCCCACTACCAATACCAGTACCGTTGAGAGCACCATGACGACAGGAGCAAGACTCTGATGACGGAGATGATAACTAGGATGGCGAGCAGAGTTGGCTTAGTTTCGCAGTAGCAGCGGAACGGCGTTTGAGATGGTCGTCTCGAGGAAAGTAATGCAGAGAAACCATCTCCTACCTATCGCCACACGGGCGTTCGGACAATAAGGATGGATTTCGAAGGTAAAAGTGCGTGTATTTACCAGTGCTTGGGCCGGTGTGAACGTTGGAGAAAGCATTACACTCCAACGCATTGACAGTGAGATGGTGTTAACGCTATGCAGGACAAGTGTTGTCATCTTTCAGTCGAAGGAGCGAGAAGAACAACGCAAGTGCTACGGAAGAAAATTGTGTAGTGCGGTAAGAAAAAGTTCCATACAGTAAGTGTAACGACAGAATGTGATAAAAGAAACGAGAGCGTGTATCTCGAGTGCAGCACCAAACAGTGTAACGTTAGCTTGACCGATTTGAATGCAGTAAAAAGGCGTGTTACGGGTAATAAGTGCAACACGCCGAAAAGCTCCGACCACTAGTCGCTGGAAGAGAAAAGTAATCAAAAAACGCATCCTAACACCTCATTTGTATTAAGGACATTTTTTAAGTGCTAGATTAGGGTAAACAAAACAAAAGTGCAATAAGCGTACCAACTGATTAGTTAAATTTCTCTAAATTGTACATCCTATCCCTATGTGCGATTTAACAGCGATAAAACAAAAACCCCCGTACAGTGAATTGTGCGCAAAAAGGAAAGGCTTTAAGAAAAAGGCAGTTCCAAGCAGTGACACGAAGGCGAAGGAACGATTCCGCTAACGCGTAGAGCGAGAACGATTCTTGCCCCTTGCAGCCCGAGCGAAGAAACGCACCATTTTCTTGCGCACCATTTCGATCTTTGCAAGAAAATTTTCGTTTTCATCTTGACTGCGCGCCCCCTCGGCCAAGGTGGGTGAGAAATTGAAGGGATGCAAATTGTTCGGCTTCGGCACAACCGGCCTGTATATTTTACCACTACAAACGACACTAAAAGGCGTAACTCGTACGTACGCACACAACAGCGAGCCCGACCGACCGTAGAAAGAATGGTGAAGGCGTGGAAGTATTACTGCGAGATATTTTAGATGCACAAATAATGTTTAGCCAAAAATAGTGTTTTATATCTGTTGACCATCAATCTGTGCCACGACAATTAGCGACACGTCAGTCAATCCTATATAGCTTTGAAAAATAATTGTCCTAATGTGAAAAAATTAGAAGGAACGAAAAGAATACAAAACTTTGGATAGTTTTATGCGACAGCGAATTTGAAAGAGTCAACCATTAGCAAAGGTACACGCGATGCTTTTGTAAAACATAACAAAATGCATACAATTTGATTGATTTAAAAACATTTTAAAGTCACTTAATAATAATCACGTAAGGAAACATTTTGGAACCGGTACGTTTCCTCAAATAAATTTCCATAAAAAGAATAATAAGAGCAACCGCTGTGCAACGAACAGAAGTAAATCAACAAAATGAAAGAGTAAGTAACCAACTATTGTCAATTCTTTATACACATGCTCATTTGTTTCTTCCTTCCGTTCTATGCCAGATCCACAATGATCGACGCATTCGACACGGCGGATTTTAATCCCGAACTGATCCTGTCCAGTGTGTTTCTGGATTCCGGACTAGACTTTGTTACCAACATCGACGATCTTACTGATAACATCATAACGGCCGATCTGCTGCAGCAGTTGAGCAGTTCCGCGTTCTACTCGGAACCTCCGAACGCAACGAATAATAGCAACATTGGTAGCGTAGAGGTTATTGACACTTCTCCATTACAACATGCACAAAATCAATCGCAACAGCAACATCCTCCTCATAGCCAACAACAGCAGCAACAACCGCAGCAGATTTTAACGCAATCTTCCCAGATTTCGCAACGACCTTGTGCAACGTTAGAGGTGAGCTACAATGAACTATGCTTTATATGTGTAAGACGCATATACTTTGCTCATATTATTTGTTAGATGCAATGAAGTTGATAAGCATTTGCAATGAAGTCGATGCATCACTTACTAGGCGCCTCCATTGCGTCATGTTTTAAATGTACGAACAACAGCTATTTTTATATTTATACATCTATTGCGTTTTCCTGGAAATATTTCCACTTTTTGCAACAGCTATGACTGTTTATGTGTATTCCAGGCTTTTAAATGTTTTGTTTACGGCTTGGCTGTTACTAGCGAGTTGTGTAGTTTTTTTTTGCGAGTATTAGCATCTCTTGCAAATGGGATTGGTCCGAGACGAAGACTGGCGAGACACAAAAATGCTTTCAAAGTGAATGGATCAGGAAGAGAAACCTTCTACGCGAAATAAAAGTTTAACACACTTTTTAACTACCATTTTATTTTGCAGATGAATGATTTGAAGAAAAGATTGCTCCAATACAATCTTTTCCCTTATTTCGTTTTGTAGTTTATTTCCACAAATCGACCAGGGACGCTAAGGTTGATTTCTTTTCTTCAAAGAGGAGCGCTCCACGTGATTCTCCTCTCCATCCAATTGCTCGCTGACTGCATTTCCACTACCCTTGTACCCATTAACACATACACACAGGTCGCACAGGACGCACCAACACCAACAATCAAGAACACGTTTGTACATAGTAAAGTAACAAAACTCAATCTATGCACGAAATAGACCCGATTCGTTCCGTCCGGAACCGGAAAATAATGAGAGCTAGCAGCGGAGCGGAGCAAAACTCTTTCGCAACAGCGTAGATCACGGCAAAAGATACGCACTTGCCTCGACACCAAGTCGAATGTGCGTGTATGCGTATGCACATACATTGAAGCATGTCGCTGCAAAACGATAACACCAAATACATAATGAACGGTGGTGCAACAACAAAAGTGCAATGGCGCTGACGTGTGCAATACACATGCACAAGCTTTGGCTGCTGCACCAGCTCTGTACTCCCATCTCGAAGCCGACCCATCTCATCCCCTCCCGGTGCATAGGATTTAAAAGTGCGTGAGCAGCAAGTGCATCATGATGCATCCGCTGTCATTGTCAACGCTCTTTTATGCGTTTTCTCCTGCAGATTTGAAATTTACTCACACTATCCCATCTCATTCTCCCGCTTTCTGTTTCCCCCACTATTGCCACCTCTCGGTGCGATCTCTCTTTTTCTCTCCCCGCTGATGCCGCCATGCTACGGTGTGGTAGTGTGAGTGTACGTACAATGCTTGTGAAGCAAGGACGAAGAAGCAAGTGCAAAAAGGGAACATGGTGAAGACGATTTTTCAACCCGGCCATGACCGCACCTCCCTGGAATGTCCGGGTCAAACAATTCGTTACGAAGGGCGATGTTCTGCCGAAAGGGGAATGAAGTGAAACGGGTGTGCGCCAATCATTATATTGTAAGTGCGTTGCATTTGCACACACCCGACGCATATACTCGGTGCATTTGGTGCGTTACCGTGCCACACAGAGTTCTGACAAACTCTTTCCACAGCCACCGAGCACCAACACCAACGAACGCAGCGTGCGATTCACAGCTTCGGCACGGTGGTCAGCATTATGTGCGTAAATGTCCTTGCTCGTTCAGGATCAAGGCAAGGGAGTTTACCGTGCAACTGCACCGAGGAGCACCATCACGTTCTTGTACAACCCACGCGACTTCTACCGTAAATCTCTTCTTTCGAATGCATTTTTGATGCAATTTTTGCCCTGCATTCCCTCAAATCCTGTCCCGACTCAAGTACCCTTTATTCTTCAGTCACGTTTCAACGTTGTAGTTGGGAGATTGCTGGTTGATTTGTGACTTCTCCTGGTTCCGTGTTAACGATGGACACCTACCTTTATATAATCTCTTGGTAGCCAAACATGATAGATGAAAATGTAACGTTTCAATTCAATTAGAATGGAAATTGCTTTCTTGCACGTTTTTGAAATTGCTTGAACATGGAGATGGAATGTTCGTACACTATATTTTATGCTACTTTTACAACATGGGTAAGAAAAATTCATAATGATTTAACCTATACAAGATAGAAAAAGAGTACATGAATCTATGTATTAGTAGAAAACCATTGGTTCGAATTTCTGATTTCGAACGAAGAAGCCGGAGGGAGCTAGAGGTGCGTGGTGTAAGGTAAAATAAATAAATTAAATATGCGTGCGCGTGTGATGGTGTGCGTTTGTGCAGGCACACACCCATTTCAATTTAAATGCCACTTTGCCCGCTACTCAACCTAAACCCGGGAGGGGCTGAGCTTAATTTATAGAAAATATAACAACATGGTTGCTGATGGATGCATCTAACGATGAAGAGGCACGGACCACTGCAAACGAAAACTATAAAAATTGTAATTCTGAGGGTGCTTTCGTCTAGTCCCTTTTAAGTTTCACTATTTTTTGCTTAGATTATGGCGTTAGTAGTACTTGCCTACATGAGTTGCATCGGTTTTGTCCATGTGTGGAAGGGTAACGTGTTTTCTTGTTTACATGTTAGAAAAAAGAAAAGAAATTTTCTTGTTTTATATGTGATGTTTGAAGGTGAAGAAAATTCCCCTAAAAAAAGTCGAGAGCTTCCGAAATCTCTTGTTCGCATCTGATAGCAGTTTGATTTGAGCATTATTCAAACAAGAATAATTTAAACAAGGTGTGAAAGGATAATATTTTACAAAAGATATACGCAAAAGTTCCTGATCGAAATTGTAAAAGAATAACCTTCGTTACACAGAGTATAAAAATTAACTATCGTGTCTGAATTGAAATAACAATAAACCTTCTTCAGCTGTAGTGTAAGGAATTAACAAGTATAATTGTTTTGCAAACAATTCAGACCCTGGACACCCTTAATCTGATCAGCCTGTACAGACAGTGACAGTGTCACTCTTCCGCGAACAACGTGTTGCTAAGCCAAAGCCAATTTTCATAAAATTATGAGCGGAAAACAGCTTCTAATTGGTGTAACATAAGCGCGGCTTAGTTTTTCATTATCAACGCTCAGCAATTAAACTCTCGACCCCTACGTCAAATCGTCGAAATAGGTCTCAATGCGTAACATACGCTTGCAGTTTCACAATTGACTGCCCGCGAAGTGAAGGTATGAAAATATAATTTGATAAAAATATTATTTCATTCAAACAGTCCTAACGGAACATATCTGCTTTCATACATCGTCTCCTGGCGAGCCACTGTTTACCCAACAAATAATATAAATGTTAAAATGCTGCTATCTGTCGGTGACCACCACACGAAGTTCATGCTCATACAAACGGATAAAGCTCCAACTCTGGGTGTGACGGGTAAGGGAATGAAAATCTGTTAGGTCCTAGCTTACTTAACGCGACCAAGGACAGCAACACGTACTAGAGCGGAAAATAAATTTTAAAATATATTTTCCGCTGGAAAGCACACAATAACGCAAGTAGTAGTCATAAAAAACATGGATACTCGCACAGGAATACAGAACCTCTTTCCTCTTTCGAATTACATTTTGCTAGCTCTTTTGAATGGCGTAGTAATAGCATCGCATCTCTCGCAAGTCCTACTTATGACACGCTTGCCTTGTTTCCTCTTATACACGTAGTACCAGTGAGTTCAGTTTGCCGAGGATGGCATATATCGTCAGAAAAAAATTAGACCCTGAATACAGCCGACTCAAAACATGCCGTTCTCTCTCCTCCTTTCACAGTTGTTGTCTTGTTCATATCGTTTCACTCTGCTGCTAACATGACGTGGAGTTTTTTTTTGCTGGAAGTTGATTGGAAGAGATTAATTCTATATTTCAACATAAAAATGGGAAAATCCTATAAAACTTTTTATTGAAATTAAAGGATTGCCAAAAAGATGCAGCCTTCAACCTCCAACCATCAAGAATAGATGTACACAAAATAGAATAAAAAAACTGATTCGCTCAGTAGACCGTCCGTCTGGAGAGAAAAGTATAGCATCGCACACCATAAAACTGCCCGTTTAGATGGGTTTACCGTTTCCTGCTGATGTGTTTCCTCTATTCTGCCCATATCCACCGGACGGCGACACATATCACTCGGACATATTTGCACAACCGAAGAAGGAACACGCCCATGGTATGCTGCTCATGTTGTTTCTCATAATTTTTATTCAATTTTCTGTATGTTTTTATGAATCTTTTAATTTTACAGAATTAATTGAATTTGCACCAACCACCAGCAGACTGGGTTGGAAGGAACCAGCTCACTGTGTCGAAAGGACAGCACATTTTTACACGCACAGTTGTGAGCGATACGTTCCATGTGTTTTTTTTTTTGTATGTTCTGCTCGTATCGCGATCCTTTGGATAGATTTTTTAGCTCTCCATTACCATGAAATGTCTCGTGAGTTTGTTCGCCTCAATCGGTAGAAAGAGAATGGTTGAATTGAAACGGTTGCATACCAGACACCAGGTAAAATAAAAAAAAATGAAGACATATAATGCGGGACGAACGGAAGGATTGCAGGATTTCAATGTGGAATGCGAGTATAGAGGTATTTTATGTTCTATCTGGTCATAACAGTTCAGTTTATTGAGCAAGTTCATCAGTTTGAAAACAATGTTTGTTTGTTGTTTTTTTGATTGTATGTTTTTTTTATTTATCTGCTCTCTATCATTTATTATACTAGTTAGCAAAGAGTTAATGGGATTGGTTCCGATTTGTTCATCATTCGAAACGAGCAATGAACAAAATGGGAAGAATATATGATTTCACCATAACGAAATAGCAGCAAATCGATATTAAAGGCGAAAGACTATACGACGACTGATAGGAAAAAGTGAAACATGCCAACTTTCACTATCTTTGACCGCTTATGCCAGAGCAATTTCGGATATGCAGACTACCATTACCAGTCCCTTCCCCAATGGCATTTCCTGTCCATCCCGTTCAGAGTTCCAAATCGACCATCTTGCTTCATAAAAGTCCGATAGAAAGGAGCGTGTTATTGTCGAGCGAGGATAAGGGATGTATAACCACAGGTACACTGTGGGGAGGGGGTATCGGAAGGTGAATTGAACGCACACCTTTAAAAGCAGCTTTTTGATATAGATATAATACTCCACTGCATCTTAAATGGGAGATATCAGAGGTACTGGAAGAATGTGTTTAATTTTTGCACTCATCACATGCTGTTAGCATTCGTAGCTGATCGTTGAGCTTGGTATTTTTAGGAAAGTTTCAGGATGAAACATTGGAAGGAGTATTTTACAGCACACAGTTTCAAGCAGTTGATTAAAGAAAGCTAACGATTCTGTATGCATGCAGTTACGGAGCAACATGCGAAACACCGATCGCTGAGAATAGTACTACAGTCATTTTAGCTTCGTAAAATGTGCCAAAAAGCCAAATGCTCATTTTGATCTTTCACTTACAAATAGATCTCTAACGATATCTATAACCATGGCGCAATGATGGTTCGTCTGCATGACGGAGGAGCAACACATTGAATAATTTACGTGAGCGTAAATGTCATGCATTACCGATGTAGGACTTCCTTGACCCAATTTTCAATCCCACCGACAGTGATGATCGCACCAGCTAGTTGAATCGCGCCAAATAACTGAAAACAGTCCCAAAATTTAACATTTGCAAGTATAATTCCACCCCAGGGTCGTCTGCTTCCGCGCACACTAGTCAAACAGTCATCATCAGTCCCCGGATTGAGCACACGAATGGCAATGTTCGTATGGCGGGTGAACGTTGGGTGAATGTGCAGCATAAACCGTCGCAAGTGGTATAGGCCGGCCAGCATACAGTTTTCCTTTCTGCACGTGCATTTCATTTGCCAAAAAGCCGGTAAAACGACAGTGCAAAGGTAAAAGTCACCGGTCTTGCACTTACAGACTCTGCTGCCACGTGGGAAACGGAACTGAAGCGCTCGAACGCTCCATGTGCATCCACGGCGTCATCAACATCACTCAAAACATGGTGTCGCGAATGCAGGCATGCACATCATTGCGGCTCGAACACAGAATTACAGGAACAAAACAAAACTGCCAAAAAACATAACCCTCAATCCACCGCAAGCGAAAACGTTGTGCTTGGGAGCTGTAGCTGATTCACTTGACTGCTCGGCGGCACGGACGACCACGTGCCCCACGAGCGTGCCATTCGTGCGCCCCGTTCTCGCGCCAAATTCAACCCGGCTGTGGGTCACAAAACATGACTTCCTGCAGCTTGCCGTCTGCCTGTCGTGCCACGAAACCGTAAGAACAGTCGAGCTCACTCACCAGTCGGTTTCGGGTGGCTGATGGACTACTTTCTCCTTATTTTCTCTTCCTCGCGATGCAGCGTGTGCCATACGCGTCACATTCGCCGGTGTCTTTTCCGGTGGCGTAGCATTTGGTAAGCAGGAGCTCAAACGCGCCAGCGGGTCTCAGTGCCCGCACGCGGCCCGGGCAATCGTCTGGGAAAGTGTGTCACCGATCAACCACTTCCCGCGTGGTTTTGCTCTACTCGAAATTTCTCAATGTGGATAGGGACGGTGCAGTTGGCGTGGGGAGAGTATGCAGGTTAATCCTTTTACCAAAAATTTCCCATCGAATTCTCCCCCAATTGCAACAAGTAAAGCGTATCTGCGGACACCGCTGTACCCACACTGCAGTGGATTTAGGAACGTTTTTTTAAACTTTGTTTGTGCGCTCCTTTTACGTTCGGTTAATTGCATTGTTACGGTACACTTCCGGTATAGGGGCAGGGCAGATGCGATACAGTATGCACACATGGTGATACCACACGTACCAAAATGATGGCGTGTAGGACGTGGTTGTAAGCCACGCTGTTACAATGTTGGCGTCAAGCGAGGAGGAGACATAGTGTAATTTAATTGATCTTTCCATATGGACATGGGTCAATATTGTTAACGGCTTTCTTCTGTCGGTTGTCGATGTCGGTAAATATCTGATTACATTTTTTTCTTCATTCGAGCAAACTTGTGCGTCTGTGTTTGATAGAGGCATCAACACATACTAATAAGTTTGTTCAGAGGATGTAAAAACTAGCTAGCATATCCATAATTAGTACTATGAATTATACGTTAAAGATTCTTACAAAATCATTTTCCCGAAAATTTCCAATTCCAGCTATGTCTGTGGTTTATTAACAATTTACATGAAACGTGAATGGCTCGCTTTATTGTAAATAGCAAGAGTGCAACAAACGGTCAGTCTTCACTCAGGTGTCAGTAGAATAATATTCCCTGCCTGTCCTGCCTGGACCATATCCATCCTTCTGAGCCCTTTTTATCTCTTCTCCCCGAATTTATCACTTTTGCACAGCTTCCTTTCCCGCAACGGTAACAAAAACACGCGACGGATGGCGCATTCACACCTTTTTTCTCGTTTTGCTCAGCTCCATCCTTTGCACGGACAACCATCCGACAGCACATGGACAGAAGCAGCCAAAATTCGGAAGGACTCTACAGCAAAAGAGAACAGTGTGTGCAGAGAATGAAATTAACTCATTCAAAGCCATAAAATAAACCACTAGGTTTTGGGGAGCAACGGATTGAATGCAAAAAACAGCTCACACGTACACACCAACACCCAAACTCCGCTTATGGGATAAGTCGAGTCCTTTCCTCGGCCCCTGTGCCTTTGAATGGAGTATGGCGAAAAAATGAAATTAACTAAAAGCGTAAAAATACCATGTGCTGAGGATGAAGCACCATTCGAACCGGAAGTAGCCAAACGCAACCATCCGTAGGATGGGGTTGTTCGGGTAAGATGCGCCTGGAGGATATTTCTTTACTGGTCGGAAAACGGTTCTAATCTACACACACACACACTAACACAGGTGGAAGGTGGAAACACCGTGGCAATGTTGTGATTTTTCTTTTGGGCCTTGTACTTTTATGCTTTTTTTAATATGTCTACAACTGCGTGCTGAGTGCTAGCTAAACAAGGCAAGTGTTGGGTTTTTCAACCATACGCTTTACTAGGGGACGGAAAATGTTACCCTTTGTCTCTGTTAAACTAGGTTTATTTTTTATGATCTTTTCTTTTTTTTTGCATGTAATTACTCTTGCTTCCCTCGAATCGCATCTATTCCATACCCGCAATCACTATCCTACGGCAAAGACGATGACTTAAGAGCTGCCAAACGTACCATTTTCCCGTTTCTTGCAGTCTTTTTTAGTTGAGTAACATCCATACTCATACCATGAGGGGCAACCTAATGAGCAGTAAAATGTGGTTTTTATCAATTTAGGTGGCATTTTTATCCATAAAGTGGATATAGTAGTACCTCAAGACACAGTGAGTAAGTGAATTTGCTTCTCATGTGTCTAGCTTAATAGGATTATGGTTTTAATGAATCTTATAACACTGTTACAGAGCCTTTTACCATACAATGTCATTCTTGAAAATACATTTCGATGTAAATAATCAACGTGAATATACTCCGAGTACACCCGGGATAAGGTGCCCTTCCATGACTGGGAGAAGGAAATGTCTCCCAGCCAATATGGATTGTAGCATAACTATGAAGAACTCATAAAATGGATTGTAACACTTAGTCTTAAGCAATACGGCCTGGCCGTTACTACCGAATAAAAAAAAATAAAAAAAAATCAACGTGAATATAGCCTTAACTCTTAGTTTACGGGCACATGACCTTTGGGGATTATAAATAGATTTTCAAATAATAAAATAACATATCATACCATTTTTATCATTGTAACCAGCGAATTTAATAATGTTTGGTAACTGTGAAAACATCATCTTTATGTGGCTATAAAATGCATGCCAAGTTTCAAACTAAACTCAAAAGCTAGAAGGCGTATCCTTTATCCCGATCATTTCCATTTCTTTTTTACACATTCCGTCTCAGCCTATCAGTAACATTTTACTTCCTACATCCTCACGGGACACAGTCCCATGAAACCTCCATTCTTTTATGCGTGCTCATAGCAAGTTCGCGTTCCCCTTAGTTAATTCGCCGATGGAAACTCTTTTTCTCTCGGCTCTGTCAATAGTTTCGTTATGCATCTCTTTCTATCTCACTTCACTCGGTTGAGTGTGCTTCTGTCTGTGCCCTCTCCGTGCTATCGCTAATGCCGAGCGGGAACACGCTGCAATTGTCCTAACGTCCCATCCGGGAATGCTATTGCAACGAAGGGAAAATAGTCAGAAAAACTCGAGAACGACCAGCCCCTTTTATTTCGCGTACACTCGAAAACGCAAACCACGGCAAACCCTTCGCTCGGTCTCGGATCACATCCCTCCGCGCGTCGTAGGCAGCGAGTATATGTATGGCGGCACCCATCCTCATTGGACCAAGCAGCAAGCTCTCCGCGTGCGTCGTACTTTTTAAATAGAGAAACTAAAAAACTACACAGCACACACTTCTATCCTGCGAACCGCCTAAGCCCGATAGAGGATGCGCTAACGTTGCCCACGACATTGGATGTTCGTGTGTAACAAAAACTATTGCCAACATAAGAGCACAAAAAACAGACAACCCCCCATCACACAACTATACGCACTCACGCACACACTTTTTGTGCAGTCACATGCGAGCGGGAAATGTCGGTTAGCGAAAAAAGGTTTCTCCAGCAGCACTGCAAATCATCCGGCAGCAATCCTTCCCAGTGGCTGTTAGAGTGAGTGAAATAAAAATATGGAGGTGAAAATATGGAGGCTGCCGATTCAGGCCGGTCCATTCGCACGGAGCCTTTTCCCGGGAGTATTTTCTAGTTCGCAACACGCAACACAAACACAATACAATCGCGCACCAACATAATCCACCGTTCGGCGACGTGCGTGTGTGCGTGGCGAATAAAAACAAAAAAGAAAAATACACACACTACTACCTCGCCAATGACTTAGCGGGGTTTGCAGTTGCATCTGCATACTTATGTGCGATTGTAGCCATCCGGGGCAATACCCCCGCAAGGCTTTCGCTGTGTGTTGCAACTACCCACTCTTACCGCCCTGCTCAATACGCTACCGAGCATTGAAAAAGAGGCTGGTGGTGGTCCGGCCAGCGATGCCACATCTCGACACCGCTCCACCTTTTCCACCCACTGCACTTTCAATCAATGCATCGAAAAAAGATGGCTGCTGGAAAAATCGACAGCCTTCCGCAACAACCAGCAAGGCCACCGGCGCAGGCTTTTCCTTCGGGCTCCATCCTCGCGAACCATCCCACGGTATTGTATAGGCGCGGCAGCAGCATTGGCCGTACTCGGGGAAACATGTCTACATTTTTCCCGTCACGCCATGTGCGCCAGCGCGCAGTCAACGCAGGACTCGGCATCCCCGTGTTAGAGGGCTTTTTTTCGATGCCCTCCTCTCTCTGTGCTCCCAAGTGGGTTTCGCCAATCGTGTATCGAGAGGCCGGTGCATCGGGCTCGAAGCGGTGCATTTGCAGGCCTCCCAAGCGCCGTGTGTTTAGGCCGAGTGTATATTGCACTTGCATTCACGGATGCTGTGTTCTAGCAGCATGGTTAGGCCGAGGCGCTTCCGCTAGCTGTACGTTTCGCTGCGCGTCTCGCGAATATAAAACGGGAAGAAAAATCAATTAATGTACATTTTTGGATGGCAATCGATCGGTCTATTCCGAGAGCGATTAATTTTACTTTATCATCTAAAGATGGATGTTTAAAAATTGTAGTTTTAGCCGCTTCCTTTCGAAGCCCTTGTACATTATTGGAATATCGATAGGATTAAGCTCACCTGAATTACTATTTAAACACTTTGTTAACATTAATCAAGAGAGCATTGACTCGAATCAGCCATCATGACTGTTGATGATGGAGTGCTGTATTATTTGTTTGAACTGTACCTGAGGACGGTAAGCAGTATTATAGCAAGTGGTTTACTGTTTATTCCCTTTTAAATCCTTCATCGACACATAACAAAACCGCTGATTGTGTCTGAGATTTGGGATGCTTTTTCACAGACACTCCACAAACCCCACACCAACATAAAATCGAAAATGTCTAATATGGGTTCCTATTGGAGGAACTAAACAAAACACCTAACCATCGTCCCATCGTTTTACAATCCGTTGCTCTGTTCAACTGGCTTCTAGTTCTCCAATTTTTTAAAACTTTCTCTACCTCAATAGTATTCCTTCGCCTTTTTTTTCTCAATACATTACGTACAGACCGAAGCAGATGGACGGTGTCCAGTTTTAATTTAGCCTTCATCCCATACCCATGACATTCTCCGAATTTTGAATAGTAGTGTAAAACGGACAATGCTTAAACCCTTCGAGAAATGCTGGACAATATCCGCTCACACACACACACCGAGCCACACTCTCATCAGAAGGATATTTTGGCACTGGTCGAGCGACGCTCCGGACCGGATTTTCCGGTGTTACGGGATACCGAGCGAAGGGAGTAAGAAAGTGTGATCCAAACCTGCCCGCCAGCCGGTCTGCCCCGTACTGCAGAAAGAATTGCAAAGAATCCTTTCCAACAGACACAATCACACCCGATCTGACACTACCACCGTAAGGGTTACGAGGGTCATCGTCTCGTTATTTTAATTTCAACAGAAACTAGTTTCCCTGGCTGCCATTTACCACACGCGCACTCAGCGAACTCGTTGCCAAATTACTCGGATCCTTCGAGTGTGGCCGGACGAAAAGCCGTAAAAAGCCAAAAACCGGACCTGGTCCGAAGGTGAAGGAAGGAGGAGAATTTTCAAACAAACTAACCCCGCGCAGCGGAGTTTGGAAAATCTTTCTGACAGCACAATTCCACAGCGAAGCATTGTAATGAAAAACTGGACACCGGACAGTGGCAAAGTTGACCGTTTGTCCGCAGAGGGGTGATTCGAAAACAGGAAGAGGAAAAAAAACTGAACGAATTCATTATACGTCCCTTCATTACTTTTTCATCGTTTCTGGAAATGTCTTGCTGGGGCAAAGCGTGCTTCTATTTTGTGTTTGAATAATACAAACACTTAATTTGAGGCTAGCTTTACACACCGTTATCTACGTCAAATAATTTTATTAACAATTTTATAGTAATACGGTATCATAAATGCATTCATGCCGTATTTTGAAAACAAACCCCGTAACTAGGAGAAGCAATGCGACAATCGCAAGCACCGCGAGACATCCTCCCTAAGGAATGTTATAAAAGTATTCAATATTCTTGAAAACTTTGCTCTCCTCATAAAAACGAACGAAATTGTGCGTTGTTTTTGATTCAGAGTTTCCACCATACATTCGTGTACGTCAAGCGCTCTGCCGTGGTCCATCCAAATAAGATGAAAAACTGTTTCGTCTGACTTTCGTATAGGGTACAAAACTTTCAACTTTTCTAAAGAAAATCATCAGCACTATATCTAAAACTCACCAAACGAGTGAAGTATGACGTCACACGACAAATTCATCAAAGTTTTCTGCGAGTTTTAATTATATTTTGACACACAGCGACACAGCACATTCAGACTAATGCGCTTTTTGTGGCGGAACAGCAAAGACGACCGAGCACAAAAAAACGGGTATTTTCCATGGGACTTTCTGCGATACGACGCTGTGATGTGCTCAGATACGAAGAACACACACGGGTAATTATCTTCTTGAGGATCGTTCGGGAATATGCTTAACTCGAAAAGTCTCGCATAATTACGTCGCAGTGTTGCCATGCGGGGAAAATTGCTGTCCATTTGCATGGATGCTTGACATCGCATGATCACGAGTTTCATCACATCGTCGTTCAGACAGATTTTGTATATATGTTTCTTATTTAATAGTTTTTTTTATTTCTGTAATTACGGTTAACCGTCAATACTGCATTGCTATTATTCAAAAAACATTATAGCTGAAAATAGCGTAAGGCTCTATAAGACAAACATGAAGCACTTTTTATTCGATAAACACGTTGATTTGATGTTGTTGTTTCAACGGATTTTTTTGCCATCCCCATGACTGTTTTAATTTGTTCAGTTAACCCCATTTCTATCACCGAATTTGTGGTACAAAAGTACTCTACCCCAATGCTTTTCAATTAGTGGCGTAAAACGTCATTGAATTAATCGCTCTTCACACTTCATAATCACTTTAGCTCGAGCAAGCATTTTTTTTTTGCCCACCCGCGGTTCTTTCCGGTCACTCATCTGCCAACTTTCCGGTATCATCGCGTAACAAAACGTAACAAACATGCGGAAAAAAATGGACAATTCACATTTCAGTTCGAAAAACAGCAGCATCGAGGAGGGAAAACAAATAATAAAACGAACAAACAGCTAAATACCATCACCGGCAGCGTGCTACCTTCTATAGACCATCCTTTCCATTTAAAACTTCCTTTGCACTGAGCTTGTTTTTCTTTTTTAAGTGACCCAAACTGCGGCAATTGCGACTACCTTCCAAAAAAAAGCACAAAACAGTCAAATGTGAACGGTGAGCGCACACCGATTGGCGTGCAGAATCTACATGGTTGTGATTTCAATGCTAATTGAATATCTCCCGTACGCGCCCGCATCCCTCGGGCCAGTAGTTTTCTATTTTTTATTTCTTTCGGTATTTCCAGTTTAGCACCATCGCTTGCAAATCCGGAAATCGGTCAAATTAAATCACCTCGCGAACAGTATCCGAACGCGGTCCATATCTTTCATGCAAAGCGCACGTGTTGGGAGGTAAATGACAGAAACAAAAGAACGATATAAAAAACGTCCTAACAAAACGATAGAAATGCTTCAGAGCACAATGCTTTCAGCTTTTTAAAAACAACTGGTGCAATAAAAGCAACGTGAATAGACGACAAACGGTGGTCCGGCTCCGCCACTCCCGCCTGCTAGCATCTCAGCTAGCAATTGGTATGAAATGGAAAATAAAATAAAAAAAGATCATCAAAAGGACACACTTTGATTGCGTCGTACTCATGGTAATGGGAACGAAGCAAAGCAGAATAGGACGCGAGGTGATGCGATGTAACAGTTTAACCGACCGTGTAGTATTTGCCAATCTCCCCGGTGGTCGTTGGCCACGTGCCGCTTTTGCGGAGAAAAATCCCAACAGGAAGCGAACATAAAAAATAAACTCCACTGAATTCAGCATATTTGATGGTTGCGTTTTTTCGCCGTTGCCTTTGGTGTTGCTCACCTTCTCCTCATCCCGTCCTAGCAGGACACCTCAGCACACCATCTCGCATTCGCCGACCAGTGTCCAGTGTCCGCTGATGTCCAGCACCGGCCTGCCCTAGCTGAGCAAGCAACAAGTGAAGCGGTTTGGCTGTTGTTTTTTACTGCATGGCAATACACAGACTTTGGGTAGATGCTAATTTTGGCAAGTCTGTTTTTGGGCATGTGTTTTGCTTGTTTGGATGGCCCGAACCTAACCGTCATCATCCTCTTTGGCGGTGGTAATGACCAATCACCCCCGAAGCGACCAGAATGATTGGGAAGAGGGAAGTACTGGCTTCACACATTTCCCATGGTGCTGATGCTGGTGAAGCAGCAAAAAGAAAAAAAAAATACACACGAATTCCCAAATAAAAATACGTCCCGGCTCACCACAAGGGTGGCCGACCACCGACAAGTGGAGCGGGATAATTGTTTAACTCTTCCTTTTTTTGAGACACCGATTTTTCACCGTGCGGTGGCCGGTCGCTTTCAACGCGCGAGGCTAACCGGTCCATCGAATCCACCATCCATTGGGATCCATGGACGGTATTCGCTCCCATCAAGAGATGATTGCTTTTGAGGGGGAAGTTTTTTTCCTTTCTTTTTTGACACTTCCAAAAATGGTCCTGCGAACCTGCATGCAAACAGTCTTCTGCAAACGTGTCCCAAACAGCTGGAGGACGCTAATCCCCACGTTTTGGCTCGCTTGCCGGATTCTGCTTCACGGCGACTTCCGTCGGTGTACATTGCGAATCAGAGGAATAGCTAAAAAAACAGCTACTAAATGCCGTCACATAACCGTGTAGCAGTATAATGGGAAGTTGATTATTCTTTTTTGCACTCGTGGTTCTTTCATTGCCGTCCACAAGCCGGAAGCTGAACTTAGCTCGTTGCCTTTTCCCTGTTGATTCGTTCTGCATTGCTTTGTATTGATTGCGACCATACAACCTGTTAACGGCCGTTCTGGCAAATGGATAGAGAAGCACATCTGCTAGAACAAATACAAAAAAACTGAACGGACAATATAAAAACGATTCCCCTTCCTGCATGCCTTTACACATTGATGTTTCACTTCATATGACCTTCAGCGATGGAAATCCGATGTTGTTATTCACTCGATTTTTTTGTGACAACAGATAACTCTTCATACCGACGCAGAAACATATCGTGCATGAAAATAAAAAGAATGAAAAAGTGTTTTAATAGCACATGTGATTTTTTGCCACTTTTTAACGATGGGTGGGGGTGCTGAGGGACACTTTCCTTGTTATTAACTTAACTAACTTAATAGCTATCGAAAGGAGGATTTACGTTCAAGCTACAGGTCTTTTACCATTGTCGTTTTCAATTTAACTGCATTTCGGTTTCAATCAAAGATCACACCGATCGTGCAAATGGTACACAGTTGTTGAGAATTTTCCCTTTCCCATTCGCTTTCACCCACAAATTGGAAGGCGGTTTGTCACGTTTTGTGTACCATAGCGTGAATGATGTCAAGATGGAATCGATTCACAACACACGCCGCCCTTGTTTGCTTCAGTCTCCTCTGCTATGATTTCGAGAGCGCTATCGACCGATCGAACGCCCGATCGATCTGTCGGAATGATCCGTTACACTTAAAATCCGTTTCAAGTCACGTACAATTGAAATTAACTGTTTCATCTGCCTCTTTTTTCGTTTCACAGAAACCTACCGACGAGATGCGCTTCGACACATTCGGTGGCGATTACGCAAAGCCGCAACTGACACAAACCGTGACACTCCCTATGCCAATGGCACAACAACTGCAGCAACAAACGTGCAAATGTGAATTCTGCGAGTACCTACAGGCCAACCGGATATCTCTGACCGGCGATCACTCCTTTCAGTGTGAGTTTTGCGGCGAGGGCTTCTCCAGCCAGACCAGCTACAACCGACATCGCTGCGGAAGCACGGACATACAGATATACCGGTGCGAAAACTGTCGCCAGGAGTACGGGAGTTCACGTGCTGTGTCAAGCATCGGTAACTGTGAGCCCAGGGATAAATGTGATATCTGCAATCGTAACATTGTGCAGTCTTTGCCGGAAGAACAGGCGGCCTATGGTCCTTCTGTGACCACTGGAGGTTCTCACATGACATCACAAACCACAACGACTACTCTGTCCGATGGCACTATCGGTGCAACGGTCCATTTGCCATCGATGATAGCAGCAACCTCGCCCGACGTGTCTAACGAAAGCGTCAGCGACCTGAGTGCCAACGTCAATGTAGGGTCTATCGAGAGCAGTCCCATCGAGCAGCACGACCTGAGCAGCATCGATCCGTTCGGATCGGATAGTGAATGTCTCGATCAGTTCTTTGCAGCTGAGCCAACGTCCACCTCACACTGTACGGCGGCTAGCAGCACTATCACCAATGTACAGTGTCAACCAATGCCAACTAGTGCCAACATCGGGAATGTGCTCTCCACCACGACTCTGCACCAACCAGAGTCAGCAAAGACGTACTTCTTGCTCGGAAATGTGGATCAATTGCAGCAATTCCATGCGGCTACCGGAGCTGTATCAGCAACGGTGCAACAACTACAGCCGGGCAGCACCCTTCCATCGATCACCAATAGCTTCCATCATCTTCATCTGGCGCCTGCTGGACCTGGGTCTCATCAGCCACAGCAGCAGCTGCCTCTCTCGCTACAGAACGCACCATCGGTCACTGTCGGGACGTTTCTGCCCAGCGAGCACGAGGTCACTAGTCTGCAGCAGTACGATCAGTACGATGATGAGGACTACTCGTCCATGTCCGAAGATGAAGCTATTGTTCCAATAGTAAATATGTCGAGACCTAGTACGCGACAGTTGCTAATTGGTATTTTTCAATTACAGGAACCCTATGCCAAATCGCCCAACCAGGACCACGCTAAGACGGAGCTCCCGATACAAGAGACCATCGTTGACACTAGCACCGGCATCACTGTTTTGTCACTTCCTCAGTTTGCCATGAGCGGACTGCCAAGGGACGATGCTTCTATGGTCTGCACAACGATACCGCAGGGTGTAGTAAACCATCTGCAACTACAACACCAACAGCAGCAACAGCACCAATCACCTGACGTTCCACAGCCCATGATGCTCCCGGACGAAGAAGAGGAAGGAAAATGTGATTCGTCATCTTCGTCGCTTGGGCTACTGGCAGGAGCTTCCTCTGAGATGGTGAACGGAGATGAAAGCAGGCCACAGCAACCACAGCCCTCCACCGCTAACACTGAAAGGCCCTTCAAATGTCACATCTGCGATCGCTCGTACCGCAACCAGAAGAACCTAAAGTCGCACTTGAAGGTGCACGAGGGCATTCGGGCGTACCAGTGCGAGATCTGTGGCAAGAATTTCTCCGGTTCCAGCTATCTGGTGATTCACAGGCGGCGCCATACGGGCGAGCGCCCGTTCAAATGTGTCACCTGCGGCAAGGCATTTGTCGATTCGCGAGCGCTAGCCGTGCACGCACGTTTGCATAGCGGCGAACGGCTCAAGTGTGAAAAGTGCGAGAAAACTTTTTCCAGCGTGAGTGCGCTGACTGTGCACAATCGGCTGCACACCGGTATACACCCTTACAAATGTGATCTGTGCGGCAAAACATTCCCACAGTACAACAACCTAAAGCACCACATGAAGAAACACGAGCAGCCAGCAAGTGCTTCCGACAACCAGGCTAGTCCCTCGGGCGGAACAGCACTATCCAATGGGGTGAGCACTACGAGTGGTCCCGAGATTGTGGTGGGACGAATGAGTCTCTCCATAAGGGCTGACGCGAGCGACAATGGGGCAGTGCGTATGGTGGCCAGCTCGACCACCGGTTCCGCACCCTTCGAGTACAAATGTAACATCTGCAACAAGCTGTACAAATCATCCGACGACTTGCAGGAGCACCTAGGCCAGCACAGCAAGGAGCGACCGAATCAGTGCGAGTTTTGCTCCAAAGTGTTTCCGCGCTCGTCGCACCTCATCATCCACCGACGACGGCACACGGGCGAGCGACCCTTCAAGTGCAAATACTGTGACAAAGCGTTCGTCGACTCGCGAGCCCTCTCAGTCCACACCCGTCTGCATACGGGCGAGCGAGTGAAGTGCGAAATCTGCGAGAAAACGTTCGCCAGCTCGAGCGGACTCATCGTTCACCGGCGCATTCACACCGGTGTCCATCCGTACAAGTGTGACTACTGCGAAAAGTCATTCGCTCAATCGACAGCCCTCAAGTATCACCTCAAGAAGCACGATACGGCCCTGCTGCCTACAACGACAACGCCCGAAGCTGCTGATTCGCGCCTCTCGGCTTTGCCTCAAAATGCCGCCGCTGATGTAGGACAGTGTCCGCCCTTCGCTGAAGACGCGCCAAGGAACGGAAATGACCGATACAAATGCACCGTGTGCAACAAAGTTTTCCGTTCCTCCGAGTACCTGGTGCGTCATCGCCGTACGCACAGCGGTGAACGACCGTACCAGTGCGAGATTTGCGGCAAAAACTTTTCCACCATGAGCTACCTAGTGATCCATCGGCGTCGTCACACGTCGGAGCGGCCGTACAAGTGTACGTCCTGCGAGAAAGCTTTCGTCGACTCGCGTGCCCTCCAGGAGCACGCCCGGCTACACACCGGCGACCGGGTGCGATGCGAAATTTGTCAAAAAACCTATTCCAGCGTCAGCAACCTCATCGTGCACCGGCGCATCCACAGCGGTGTCCATCCTTTCGAGTGCAGCAGCTGCGGTAAATCGTTTGCCCAAAAAAACGCCCTCAAGTACCATCTCAAAAAACACCCCGAAACAAACAAGAAACAGGATCAGCCCGGGACCGTTGCTTAGTCCGTAACAGACACACGGTGGTTTGATATCGGACGCCCCCACCGTACGCAATTCATTTCAACAATCCCACTTGCTTTCAAACTTACCAATGGCGCCGCTTCGGCGTCCACATTCTATCTTAATTTACCAGTGTTTCTTTCAATGGCATCATTTGATCAGAGTGCAAGCATGAGTGAATTCGATGTACAACCTCAATCAACTTACACACAACCATATACCACTACTTCTTCCACAATTTAATAATAGTCACTCTCAATACAATACAATCTTCCCATTCAGTCGGCTCTGGTGGCGCTTCGACGTCGATTGGTAAAATTGGTAGGGTTTAACAAAAAAAAAAACAATCCTCCTATCGCTAGACGATTCGGTTACAACGAAAAAATCCTCAACGTTTAGGTTAATACGTCTGCTGACAACGCAAATTTAGAAACATTTAGGAGTGAAGTTACAAAATAAGTAAACACAGTGGCAACGATCACAAGAAATTACCTTTTTCGATTGCAGCAACAAAGCCCTCCAAAAGGGATCACACACCCATCACACACCTCCATTGGAGCGTTTACCAAGCCACAAACACATAACATCCATCAATAGACATATAAGCCAGCTACAACTTGAATACAGAATATATAAATATAGAGCAGAATCATTGTAATGTAATAGTACCGTGTGCAAATAACTCCAGTTTGTAACTCCAGACAACCACCTCTCATCATCATCAACGTCATGTTCAATATACAGCGATTACAACAAGCCAATCCACATACGATAATAGCGTACCTATGTAGTAGGTGCATGCACCAATGCAGCGGACCCTACCGCAGACCATAAACCGTCATCCGTATCCCATCAGTACCATCAGTGAACCATATTCAAATACAGTAAACCAAACCAACCGAAAACAGGATCAATTGAAAACAGTACAGTTCAATGTTTGTCTCACGCCATGTCTCTGAGTAGATGCTCTAACACACAAAACCGATACACGTATGCAAAAGTGTGCAAAATCTTATCCTCGTTTTTTTCACAAAACAAACACACAAAACTTAAGCAAATGAAGCTCAAGGAGAAGGGAAAGGAAAACAAAAGAAATTAAATCCAAAAAGGACGCGAAAGTTTACGAACAATATTTTGTACAGAAAAACAAAACGAAAAGAAAGTGAGTAAGAAAAGAGTAAGATCAAAAAGGATATCCTTTTTACGCTGATGTGCAACGATCGCAGGTCGACGATTGATGCGTTTATGTTGATCCTATTCCCAGGTATCAGGACCGTGTGGAGCCAGCGTTTCCACCCGGGACATGTCCGCCAAAGGAAATGTGTAGCAAAACGTATGGAAAGTAATAAAAACCAAAATACGAACATTATATACCAGCCGTTTTGCGTCACACTTATTACACATCCGTAAAACAGACATTACTGTCTGCTTGACGCCCCATACATCAGAGATGACGGTCTATCGGTTGTTTGTTTTTTTTTTGCCCTGAAATAAAGGTTTGTAACGGACACACTTTAAACCATCTGCTCGCACACCTGTGGATCGTGTCAAAGATTGGTCAGTTGAATACTACGTGCCACCAAAACATACAAACTATGCAGTAATAACGTTTTCAACGTACTTATACCATGCCGCCCATTGTACAACGATCGTAAATCAATCAATTACATCCTTCTTTTTTATCTCAAACGGTCTCTTCCTACCCAAACGGTTTTGACCGTCCTTCCCTTTTGATTTGCATGACCGTTAGATTATAATCTCTACTGCACTTTTTTTGTGTTTCGCTCGTATTTATGATCCTTCGTATTCATGATCCTGGACAGAGAGCATCGCAGCATATATCTTCAATTGTGGTAAGAAACGGAGAAGTGCAGCAGGAAAAGCACACCGCCAGAGGCTTTCGATGAGTGCGTTGCAAAAATAATTGAATGTTGAGTTGGATTCCGCGCGATAAGTGCTAGCTGCATTCGCCTTTTGTTTTTACATCCAATTGTACATTTGCGCAGCTGTACTTCACTCGTTTTGGGGGTTCAATAAAAAATAAGATTAAAGATAGAGAACGCGAAACGCTGCAAGCAAAGAAGAACATGGTTACAGGAATATCTTTAAGCTATATTTTTCAACAACAACTCCCTCTTTTTGCCGTGCAACACATTTGGAGAGCGCGTAATTGCTTTATTTCAACATTACCGATACTTTAAGCGATCGCCAACACAATCGACAGTTCCCGGAGCATAAATCATCGATCGTACTGCTGAATGCTGCTAGCATCAATTTATTTATTCCCGGTGTTGCTGGTACATTTGGTGCATCTGGGCAAACATTCTAAAGTACTTGCGAAGCGCTCTCTTTCCAACTGAAACGTTGCCCCCAACGGGACCATAATTGTTTGCGTAACTGTTTACGGATATCTACTAAGAACTAGCGCTCTATTTCACAGCAAGCGCTAGATCGCCCAATCGTTACCCAATCCATGAGCGGAGCATCAATTTAGGTCAGTGTTAGAAGAACGGGCCTGGCTGAAGTTGATTTGGACGCGCCGCTTCTGCGGTACCGGGAATAAAATTATTTTCTTTCAGCAATATTTTCTGCTCAAAAACGTCAACGAAAAGTATTTTCCCACCTCGTGCAGGACACCAACGGTTACGCATAGAATGACCAACGGTCATTTGGGTTAAATGCGTGTGAACTCTTCTAGTTAGGTAGCTACACGGTGTGATGCTATGTTAATTGGACGTCCCAGAGACGGACGAAAGGTGCACCTCATTGTGCACGTAACAGAAAGGATTAATTTAGAACGTCGTAAAATGGGATGACAAAAGTGCCTTTCTATTTTCGAACACCAGTGACCTTCCTGGGAAGGATGAAAGAAGTGCCAAATCGCTGCCCTTTAATCACTGACTAGCTGAGAAGATTTTCCCACGAATCGACTGTCCCGCCGTACGGACAATATGCCTAACGGTCAATCCTGGTCATCCAAGGAACGAGTGACCAACAGATCGCCCCAAGGGAAGTAGCCTTGTTTTCCTTTTCTTCCCCTTTCCTCGTACGTCAAAGATCGAATGTCCTCCCGGTGGCCCCTGCCGCTGACCACATCGATGAGGAAAAGGGTTGTGTACCTTCCCAAAACAACACGCTATCCCAAGACACACAGGGCTGCGGAAAAGGGCACGACCGCACCGTTCGAAGGACTGTCCCGTAAGAAACGGGTAACTGAAGAAATCCTTAGAAAAGACGACGACAGTTGTCATTTGTTTGCGAGGAAGAAATTGATTTACAAACAGACACTCTTCGTGTACCCCTTGCGTCATGCTGAAGCCGTTTCAGATACGAACCCCTTTTTCTTTCGTCGCGTAAAAAGGGGTCTTGGTGGCACGATTTTTTTCTCCGCTGATCGTTTTCGTGAACCCTTTTGCGGGAACCAGTTTTATTTCTTCGACACATTTTTTGTACCTTTGTGTTGCTCACTATTGGGCCTATCGTTCTAAAGGGATACGTCGGGCTGGACAAATGAATATTGATATCCTATTTCGATGACCATGTTGCCCTCTCGCGCCTAGCATCTGTTTAAGTGGAACACGCTATCTGCTCGCCTATATTGAACTTTGCGCTAGATATGTTCCAAAGGTTGTGACCAACGGCCAGCGGAGACATTAAATGTACCATTGTGTCGGTACAGCTTGTGCCAAACAGTAACACAGAACAAACAAAAAAACACATAAACCAACGTCTACTAACGCATAGCCGCTCGGAAGTTCCTGCCATGGGAAATAGGAACCACCACGGTATCTATTTTTCTCCTGCTTCCAACTTACAACGAAAGCGACAAAAAAAAAAACAAACGCACATCTCTAATGAGCACGTTTTGTTTCTAAATGGACAGAACCGTCCGTGTCGAGTTAGGCTTTTTTGTCCGTTTTGGTAGTTCAATTCTGCCAAATGCCTACAATCACACGCCACACGTGCTTTTAATGATCCGTTTAATCGCTTCAGTAAGTCCCACTTCCCCAAAAGCGAGCGAGCCGCAGCAGCAATACCCAAGCAAAACGTAACGATATACGGAACACGAAAACGAAATGAAAAACAAAATCCCAACTGGACCAGGAAAGGTTAACGTTTTTAACGCCGGTCGGCTGCTGGTCATGGTTGGGAAGAATGAATTATTACCACTTTCTACCGGAATACGCCCCAAAAAGGGAAACGCGAAAAAAATAAAACTCCAATTACCACACTACAACTCCCGTCTCGCACTTCCAGTCTGTCTCCCTGTTCGCCTCGGGACAGATCTCGCCAAACTTTGACGCAACATCGACATTGGCCCGTGTGTTTCGGCATCCGTCAGTCGATCGGCGTACGACGACGTGCTGGCTTTGTTTTGGGTAAAAGTTTGCGCGGTTTTATTAAGATATTATGGACCACTTTAAGACGCACACGAAATGAATCGTGCTTCATACGGGGCCCCTTCTTTATGACCTCCGGTGCCGCTTGTCTTGCGGCTGGTGCTGGGTCTTGGACTTGCGCTGTTGTGGCGGGAAAAATTGTAACACTAAACCTACATGCAGGCGACCGTACGAAACGGGAAAACAGCAGTTCGGTGTGCTTCACTTAACTTCAACGTTTCCCGCTAAATCTGCGGACTAATTTGGGCACTGATCTCATTGTTGTGTTTTGTTTTTTTTCGATACTATGCTTTTGTTGCTAGTTTAGGATGGCAGCAAGAGGCGAACGAAGCAATCGGATACTTATTTTATATTTAAATTTAATTTCCCCACGAACAGCTAATCCACCGCAATTGTCAAGGGCTTTCCTCGCTTCGGCAGCACTTTGCTGGTCCTGGTCACGGCATGCAAACACGATTGCTTTGCGTTTCAATCAAAGCGTCTCTCGTGCATCTTTGTTCGTAATAGTTTCAATCTTTAATTGCACTCTGATGTAGGTCAGTGTGGCTATGCTAGAATTCCGATCTAACCGGCACAAACCACAATCAGACGATTGTGACGATTAAAACCACTGAAAGAAATGTGTACAATTCGCTGCAATGAGACACATTTTCCATTCAAACGATACCAAGTGTTGAACGAGTTGCTTGAAACTGCTGGTAACTTTAACGATGGGCTAAGCGAGAAGCGTCTCGGGAAGTTAACATCACTTGAAAAATTTTGAGTTCATTGGCGAAATCTTGCAACCAAACGTGGACACAATGGAAAAGATGCAAACACTGTTTCGTTCTTCGCGAAAGGCGCCCTGCTTCCTTTTCTCGATCGCATTCGATACTTTACCACTATCGATTCACTCGAGCGGGAGGCACGGCCATCAGACCTATAAAAATCACATCACATACCCTCGGGGCATTCATCTTACTCTAAGATGAAACGCAAACAATACCATACCAATCCAGCCAATCTTATACTGCTACTGGGGCTGGCGTTGTACCTCTCTGTTGCCGAATGCGGAACACGAGGGCGAGATACTTTTGCCTCATCAATCTTTACCGCTCCGTCTTTCTAACGCTCCACCTGTGGTTGTGTATCCGTTTCTCTCCAATTCTGCCGTTACCATTGTTGCTTTCATTCATTTTCGCGGGTCCGTGAGTCTGAGCTGAGCTCGCGCCTTGAAGCTTGTGCCGCAAAGGGAAGCTTTCATTCCGGTTGCAGATTGCAAAGAATACAGACATTTCGCCAGGTGCTCCCGGGTCCAGCTCAAAGCCTTTACTGCCTTTGGTGATCATCTTTCTAGTGGTGTAGAAAAAACGACCATCACTACGGCCCGTTATCAAGTGTGGGGAAGAGTGTGTGAAGCGATGTGGTAGCAATGCTCGTTAGAAACGTTGGCTTGCTGTGAGAACACAGATAAACCTATATTGTTGTACAACGTATAACTAGAAGTGAAAACTGTGAGCAAAATGAATCTATGTCATACCGAGATCGTGCTGGTTTGCTTCGCTGTTTGGTTGAACCTAGTATGTTCCGAGCATCCGCCAGCACAGCAAGGATGTCCTGAAGCAACTCGACCGCATCCGGCCCGATGTGATCAATATTATCGCTGTGCACTGCTTCCCTCGAAAACTGCCGTCTGGATAACGACACAATGCAGGAAGGGCTTAATTTATCGCCACAATCTTAATAGCTGCGTTGTGCCTGGTGAGTTTAGTGAAAATTTAAATTTGCTATCCTACAAATACTACAGTTTTTGCTTTTAAAAATTGCGCCGCAAATACATTACGATGGTTTTGAAGTACAAAGAGTACTCTACTCTTTGTCACATAATATTGGTCTTGGTTCTGCAGTTGGTAAATCGATAAGACAAGAAAATTTACACTTGAAACCTAACGGTACATGGATGCTGCTACAAAATACCAAAACCAGCAGATGATCCAGTTGCTCGACTGGTTGACCTCGCGCAGCAAAGCGAGTTTGTGAGGTTGTAAAATGATAGATTATTTATGATTCTTCTCCCTAGAGGAGAGTTTTTTTTTGTGTGGAATAACAAACATGTTAATAGCCATCGATCGTATTTGCACTTTTTTATAGCACCTCTGAGTTTGCCCAAATCGTTTTACGCTCAAGCCTAGAATCGTTCATTCATTAACCAATTTTGCTTCTCATTCTTTTCCCGTCGACGGCACAGATAACGATTGGGAGTGCGATATTTCCATGGAGCTGGAGCGCTATCACAGTGAGGAAAGCGTTTATGGCATGGACAACCCTCATCAGCAGGCCTTTCCACCAAGCCGGACGCCTCCGGCTACCAACAACCAAATGAGGCCGTCTGATGCTACACGAACACAGTACAAGCTTCCCTCCATTGGCGGAGACGATCGTCGGGGAATCCTCATTCAGATGGATCAGGAGCTAAACAATCGGACGGGCAACAGGAGCAACGAATCGTTGATCGAGGAGCAAGATGTCAGTCAGAATGACGGTTCGGAGCGAGTCAACGATGATACCTATGCAACAAACGCGTTGACGGACAATGCTACGGTTGTTAAGTCATATTTGCCACATTCCTTCCTCCGAGGCGCAGAAAGAGACTCTTTGGCTAACAATGAACAACCTCCACCAAAGCCTCTAGGTCAAGTCTTCCTCAGCACACCACATCTGAACTCCATTCTTGGTGACTATACCATTCAAAGTGCTGGAGGCAGTGGTGGCGACGGTGGACAAAGCCATAAAGCGAAGTTACCTTTACCTCCGAACGGTAAAATTCATCCCGAGCATCTCACCCAAATTATAAACCAACAAAAGCAGTTAAATCGAATTGCCACTCAAATGAAACAGCGTGTAGATTCGACCGGTGGTGCGAGTGACTTTTCCACGTTTACCAACAACATGATCTTTCCTCGCAAGCCTATCCTGCACGATTATCTTATAGATGCGAGTCACACTATGCCGTTTCCTCAGCAGCATTTGCACGATTACAATGGCGACAAAACATCGAAAGCCAAAGGCCCGTACGTGTCAGAGGACATCATAAAGAGCATACTGCAAATTTCTCAACAAATGATTGCCAACCATCACAAAACAGTACCATCGGCAGAAGCACCGAGACCGGAACCGGAAGCTTTGCCGAAGCCGATTTTCCTTCCTCTATCGGTGGCAACCACTTCTGCTGCTGCTCCTCCCTCACCTGTAGTGGAATATGGTACACCCACAACAAAACCCAAGATCACAACCACTTTCAGTTCAAAACCGATCGGCATTAGCTTCACAAATCCGTACTCGCTGAGTCATACAGCCGTATATGACAACCTACGAAATCAGCCCTTAAACGAATCAATGTACTATGGCTCCTTCCAACCGACACTATACGACATCTATGGTAATCGCTTCATCCCAAAGGATCCATATGTTCAAATGATGCCACAAAGCTTTCCCCAATACAATCCTTACATAGGAACTGCACCAACAGCTTCCCTGCTCAATAGGCAACCTATTCCCACCTATCCGAGTGTGGTGTCACCATACGTTTCACCGCCCCAAGGTCCTATCACTGGCGATGCATCTTTTCTGTACTCCCATCTCACCAATTCTCCCTCTATATTGCAATTACAAAACAGTCTACAGGACGGTTACAGTGTAACCAGCAATGCAGTCAATCGATTTGGACCATTGGACATTACAGCGTCCAACGAAAGCAACGATAATGATAGCACGGATAGTGATCAAACATTCGTCTCCAGTGAGACGTCGGACGAATCGAGCCAGAGTGAAGCAGACGAAACGCAAAGCTTAAATCTAAATCCGACATACGATCAAAAACTCTTTGCCCAAGGTGAATCGGTATTGGACTACACCCAGTATAAAGACAGCATCATGCCTCTGCTGGATGCTAATCCAGGCGATATACGGATTTCTGTTGCGTCGTGCACACTGGGTAGCCGGGAGCCGAACAAGACTGATTGTTTCAAGTACTTTGTCTGCAATCCCCAGAATGGGGCATTTCAGTCCTTTACCTGTCCCTCATTTACTGCATTCAACAAGGAGTCACGATTGTGTGATACGGCATCCTACCAATCTTGCAAATCGCAGCAGACACCTACCACAACGCCACATTCAGTAATTCGCTACAAAGGATCAGGAGCACACTCAAATGCGCACCTAATGCAAAGTGATATACTGACTGCCCAAAAGTATGTGGAGTTGGTGCGCCAAGAGGCAAACAAACTGCTGACAAGGAATAACATGCCACTGCCGGCTGAGCAGATAGTCGTACTGCCTGCACTGGACACGGCCAACACTGTCGAGTACCACACCGTGAAACCGTCAGTAAAGGTGCGCAGGAAATCATCGTCCAAACATGCTCTCAAAATCACGACACCGTCCACAACTACGACGACTACAACAACGACAACGATTGCACCACCCACATTAAAGCGATCGAAAAGTGCCCGCAAAGGTCCTCGCTGTCGTGCCGAAGGGCGAATTCCCAACCCACTTGATCACCATAGCTACTACGTTTGCCACCGAAAGAGCCAGAAAAAGTTTGTCAAAATGAAAATGACTTGTCCCTCAGGCTTAAAATACTGTGCCGCATCTCAATACTGTTCGTCACATTGCTAAGTGACTGCAGATAATTTATTATTTATATAATTTATTTGTTTTAAAATATTTTTTTTAGGAACCTACTTTGAGTGAATCCGTATAAGAACGTAATCTGCAGACTGCAGTTGTTATTAGCTCTTAGACCAACACTTTGTGTTTTGCTTGTTGTACGAACGATGGATGTAACACGAATAGGAAAAGACCATCTTGACCATACCTAGAGTTATTTGAAGTGGAGCCATTTTTGCTAAAAATAAACGAAAAAACAAAATCATTTGCGCTGCGAACAAAATATGCACAAGGCGCAAGAATAACGTGTGATTCAAATTTCCTACACGAAGCTGTGCAACGGCAACGGAAGGCGCCACGTCTCGGAAATAGTGCAGCGTTCGATCTGGAGGTGTAAACCACACCGAAAACCAAAACAATCTATCTTGCTTTCCACTGTTTACCATATGATTGTCACGATGTACCTAGTTGTTTTGTTTTCGTTTTCTCCGCAATTTGTCGCTTTTTTTACACATATTGGAACTATGTTGGTTATTAATCATAGTTTTAATCTTACACGCAGCTGTCGTCCAGTCTAATCACGCACAACCTTGTACAACAAGCCATTTTTTAACGGTTTCAACTCCGAACACATGCCATTGCAAGCTTTCAAAATTTTGATAAGCAGCGATGAATAATAAGCCGGAAAAAGATGTGTCATCATAGTCGTACATTATGCAGTAGCGTTACACACAGCAAGGAACGGTTTGTGCAAGATCAACTCTGCTTTAGTGCAATTTTCTGACTCTGTTTTCAGACGGCTGCAGTTTAGTGAAGTGAGCAATGCACCAACAGGAAAAGTATACAGACAGCACACGAAATTAACACCATTTTGGTTGCTGTAACGACTGAAGTGCAAAGAAACATGTTCATCTGGGACCAGTTCTGGACAGAGATATGCCCAACCGGGTTAAGGCCTTGGGTACAGTCGAACAGTGATCTAGCGCCATGCTTCCAGGAACTGGTGCTGCAGTTACCAATTTTTGCGCTATTCGCAACCTTTTCGTCATATTACTATGGAACGCATTGGCGTACAGTGGCTCGGAATCAAACGCAGCTGCGTGCTTTGCGGGTGCGAATCTTTGCCTCGCTCGGATTGTCGCTCGTACCAGCATTAAAAGTGTTCTACATTTTCCGCCTGCACAAAGAGCTATACCCAGTGGATATACTGCTCGCATGTGTGCAACTCGTAGCCTGGCCCATCCATTGCTGCTTTCTGCTGTCTTCTGTGAGAAAGGGCTCCCTCAGCCACCGCGGACCCCTTGTGCTCATTGTGCTATGGACGTCATTGTTTGCCTTATGTGCGATTTGGCTGCATACGAACCTTTACACCGATTACTGGCTGTGGTACGCTGCTCATCTTTTGCTATACCTATGCTACGGTGCAACACTTGTTGCTCCAGGCAATGCTCATTACGTGCGCCTTCGTAGAACGGACGATCAAGAACGCCAAGCCCTATTGTCCCAATCATACACCCGTTTCTTTGAAGACATTGAAGAAACGGCCTTGGGACCCATCGAAGACGATGCGAATATTCTTTCCAAATTCGTATTTTACTGGGTACGACCATTAATCGCTAAGGCCGTGAGCGGAAAATTAAAGCGCAACGATGACCTGTTTGATCTGCCCGAAGCGCTAACTTTGCATCGTGTTACAGAAAAAGTGCAATCAGCCCTGACGGAAACAACCTCCTTGCTGAAAGCGCTGCACAAGTGCTTTGGATGGGAGTTCTACTTGATCGGTCTTTTACGATTGCTTGGAGATCTGTCAGGGTTTGCCGGCCCCCTCCTACTCGGTGGTTTGCTGCGAACGGAGATTAATAGCAACAGCACTGTAGCGCTAGATCCAGAAGACAACAACCGATCCACCGATTTTGTAGCATATTACCACGCCCTTGGCTTATTCGGTTCAGCCATGGCCAGTGCCTTTACGGCGGTACATTTCAACTGGCGTATGACGTTCGTCAGCAGCAAAATGCGAATGTTCATCGTGACTGCGATATATCAAAAATCACTTACGGCAAAGCAGCTGCAGTCGGCCCGTCCTGAAATACTCAACTTAATGTCAACGGACACTGATCGGATCGTAAACTCTTGCATCAGTTTCCACTCATTTTGGAGTATTCCTTTCCAATTGTTTACTACACTTTATCTACTCTACACGCAGCTTGGTGTCGCTTTTGTTGCTGGTGTTCTGTTTGCGGTATTGCTCATACCGATTAACCGAAAAATAGCGCAAAAGATTGGACAGCTCTCACAGGGGCTTATGACGGCGAAAGATGCCCGTGTAACTATCACAACGGAAACCATCAGTGGCGCAAAAGACATCAAGCTAAATGCCTGGGAGGATGTCTTTATTAGCAAGATCCATCGAGAACGGGGCGAAGAGATCAGCTTTTTGGCCAAGCGCAAATATCTGGATGCAATGTGTGTATACTTTTGGGCCACAACTCCAGTACTGATGTGTCTGTTCACGTTCGGTACCTCGATTCTGCTCGGAAAACCATTGACCGCGGCAACTACTTACACCAGCGTAGCACTGCTCAACATGCTCATCGGGCCGTTAAACGCTTTTCCTTGGGTGTTGAACGGTTTGACCGAGGCGTGGGTATCGTTAAAACGCGTGCAGGAGCTGCTTGATCTGCCGGACGTTAATCTGCAGGACTATTTTCGGCCGCTGACAGCTTCTGATGCATCGTTTGCAAATTCTTCCAAACGACCCGTCGTGCTGGCAATTAAAGATGGAAGTTTTGAATTCGAAACCAAGCGCAGCCGCAAGGAGTTGGATTTGGTGCAGGAAGATATCGTCGATTTTTCCTTCGACGGACTAACTTTACAGGTACGGCAAGGAGAACTGGTTTGCCTGGAAGGTCCAGTCGGCGGTGGGAAATCTTCGCTGCTGCAGGTGATAATGGGCTATTTCCAGTGCACTGCCGGTGCGGTAGCAGTTTCGATCGACGTTAATGAAGGCTTTGGATACGTCGCACAGACACCTTGGCTGCAGCAGGGAACTATACGGGATAATATTCTTTGGGGCGAGATTTACGACGAAGCGCGATATAAAGCGGTCATCCATGCATGTGCTTTGCAGTACGACCTGGACGCATTGCGTGGCGACAGTACCGGTGTTGGCGAACAGGGACGCACCCTATCCGGAGGTCAGAAAGCGCGTGTGGCACTAGCTCGTGCAGTTTATCAGAACAAAAGCATATACTTGCTCGACGACATCCTGTCAGCTTTGGATGCGCACGTCGCATCGCATATAATTCGTCATTGCCTTTTTGGATTGCTCAAAGATAAAACACGCATCATTGTTACCCAGCACTCGATGGTGTTGAATCGAGCTACGCAAATCCTGCATGTGGAAGCTGGCCAAGTTACGCAAAGTGACGCTCCAAATGTTGGTTCGCTGTTGAGTGATTACGACGACTATGATGAGGACACGAGCGCTACACTTTCCACCGCTAATGGTACTTCATCGTACACGGTCACACGCGGGGAAGACGACCATCGCAGTAACGATAGCGTGCTGATGGAGGAATCGCGTGAATTTGGTCATCTTGATCAAAAAGTGCTTGGCGCATACTGGAAAGCAACGGGACGAAGTCTTGGGTTTTGGGTCATCTTTGCAGTGCTCATGATGCAAGTATCCCGCAACATCACCGATGCTTGGCTAGCTTACTGGGTCGGCAAGACAAACGAAATCTCTCCGAACAGTACAAGGTTTGCGGAAAATTCTGCCGTGTTCGAGCTGAAGGACTCCGAAGGAGTACTTGCTTTGGTCGATCATGTGCTTTTACCAATAGTAACGAATGGAAGTAATGGAACAGCGACGCCCTTCTACTATTTAGGAGTTTATGCTACCCTAGCGATCAGCAACAGTCTGCTAACGCTAATGCGAGCGTTCCTGTTTGCATACGCTGGACTAAAAGCGGCGAAATGCATACACGATCGTCTGCTGAACAGCGTACTTTACGTTAGTATGCAATTTAAATTATCCAAAGATCATCTTGGGTTAATTACACTTCTTATTCTCTTTACAGACCAAACTGCAGTTCTTCGATGTTGTCCCTCTCGGAAGAATACTCAATCGCTTCTCATCGGACGTCTACACGATAGACGATACGCTTCCCTTCATAATGAATATCCTGTTGGCTCAATTTTTTGGCTTACTCGGAGCATTGTTGATCAGTCTGTATGCCATGCCCTGGCTGGGGTTGTTGATCGTACCTCTAATACCGATATATCTGTCACTGCAAAACAAATACCGCTTTGCATCGCGGGATATAAAGCGGCTTTCCAGCAATGCCCTTTCGCCCCTGTACGCCCATTTCACCGAAACGTTACAGGGCCTAACCACAATCCGAGCGCTACGCGGGGAATCTCGCTTTCAGCGAGACTTCCTCTACAAGCTTGGTGAAAGCATAAAAGCACAACTATCAGCAGCTGCAACGCAACAGTGGCTCGGACTAAGACTGCAGCTGTTGGGCGCTTTTCTCGTTGGAGGATCCGGTTTGCTGGCGGCAATCACATCTGCTCATATGACTTCACCCGAGCTGGTCGGGTTGGCCATTTCATACGCACTATCTATCACTGGTCTACTGTCGGGTTTGCTATACGCTGTGGCCGAAACGGAACAGGAGCTTGTCGCTGTCGAGCGCATCAATCAATACTGCCAGCTAGAACCGGAAACAAATGCCGATGGATCAGCTGACCCACCATTCGGCTGGCCATCCCAAGGCGTGGTAGTGTTCGAAAACGTACATATGCGCTATCGAGAGCATTTGACTTATTCCATCAGGTCGATCAATTTGAATGTAAAACCGTGTGAACGCATCAGTATCGTTGGACGGACTGGATCGGGAAAGACATCTGTGCTTGCATCACTGTTGCGCGTGGCACCGTTGGACAAAGGCACCATAACCGTGGACTTTGTAAATATAGCCACCCTACCATTGGATGTTCTGAGGAGCCGTATCGCGCTCATTTCTCAAGACCCGTTCCTTTTCAACGGTACCATAAGGGACAATCTCGATCCTCGAGCGGTGCACATCGATTCCGAGATCTGGGAAGCCATCAATTGCTGTTTAGCAAGCCCACTGGTACAAGCCCTTGGTGGCTTGTATGCTCGTCTGGACGTGAGCGGAGCAAATCTATCAGCGGGACAAAAACAATTACTTTGCCTCACCCGAGCATTGCTGAAGAAATCCAAAATAGTGTTGATCGATGAAGGCACATCCAGTTTAGACTTTGAGTCAGAATCAGCCATTCAGTTGGTCCTCAAAAACGCCTTTCGAGGCCGGACCGTCATCGTAGTGGCTCATCGACTGAAGGGCGTTCTCGACACCGATCAGGTCTTCGTCATGCAGGATGGTACGGTCAATGAGCAAGGTGTGCCACGCGATCTTGCCGCAGAACCAAATTCTTTATTTTATTCTTTGCTACAAGAACAGCAAAGCTCTTAGCAAAACATGCGTAAAATGTAATATAGTCGATCAGTGGTTATACTGATCGCAACTAGGAGTAGCAATATATAGTAAATAATGCAACAGTAAACGTGAAATATTTTACTATTCTTAAAATTCAATTCTGATTGAACTTCATTTAAACAAAATCTTATATGCAACTCCTCGTAAATAAAACACTCGTTTTAAACCCTACGCTGTATTGATCAACACGTATACATATGATTTTCCCTTTGCCCTTAGGCGCACTACTTACAATACAACTACAGCAATTGTTCGAATGTTCTCACCGCATCCCTACCAACAACAATCTTGTTCCGCTACCCACACTCTCATTCTCAAGCACGTTTGGTCACCTGTCATTCGACGCTTAATTAGTGCGTACGTACTCGATGTTGGGACGAATTATCTTATCAAGCCTCTTGTTCGCGATCCTCCGGCCTTAATATAACTGAATAATTTTGTTAAGTGATAAGCAAATTCATTGCTTTATTTCATTCGTTGGGAAGACTTGTGACTTTCTACATTAAACACCGTGAATAAAACTGTGCATTTAAGTGGGGCGTTGTCCAAGACGGAAACTAGTTCGCAATGGAAAGTTTGGCTCAGTTCAATTGCAACTTGCCTTTAGTGTTTTTCGTTAACGGGAAGAAGGTGATGGATGCTTCTCCGACTCCGGAGTGTACGCTACTGGTATATTTGCGCGAAAAGCTGCGTCTCTGTGGCACGAAGCTTGGGTGTGCCGAGGGAGGATGCGGAGCATGTACGGTAATGGTATCGAAGGTTGACCGTAAAACGGGCTCACTGCAGCATCTGGCGGTTAACGCTTGTCTTACGCCCGTCTGTGCCGTCCACGGGATGGCTGTGACGACGGTCGAGGGTATCGGAAGTACCCGGACGCGACTTCACCCCGTCCAGGAGCGCATCGCCAAGGCACATGGCTCGCAGTGCGGCTTCTGCACTCCTGGCATCGTCATGTCGATGTACTCCTTGCTTCGCAGCTCTCCTGTGCCTTCGATGAAAGAGCTAGAGGTAGCTTTCCAGGGCAATCTGTGTCGCTGCACCGGTTACCGACCGATCCTGGAGGGATACAAAACCTTCACCAAGGAGTTCGGTGTCAACTGCGCCATGGGTGACAAATGCTGTCGCAACGGGAATGGTAACGGCTGCGGACAAAACGGTAGTGGCGAGGTTGATACCGATTTGTTCCAACCGAACGAGTTTGTTCCGTACGATCCATCCCAAGAGCCCATTTTTCCACCGGAATTGAAGCTCTCCGACAAGCTTGACGCTGCCTCGCTCGTCTTTCGGACGTCCCGTACTGCGTGGTATCGTCCGACAACGCTCAATGATCTGTTGGCCCTGAAGAAAACCCATCCGGATACGAAGATCGTCGTCGGTAACACGGAAGTGGGCGTGGAAGTGAAATTTAAACACATGGAGTACCCTGTCCTGGCCAATCCCACCCAAATAAAGGAGCTGACGACGATCGAGCGACAAGAGCGCGGGCTCAAGATAGGATCGGCCGTCACGTTGATGGAAATGGAAAACGCGCTACGGAAAGAGATCGA
>KB669683.1:0-11809 GCA_000349105.1 Anopheles epiroticus
GTTAAACAGGTTTTTGAACACCTGTACGAAAACATATTTGTTGATAATCGATACTATTTCAGGACTATGCATGGGAAAGAGGAGGGACATCATCAACCTTTAAATATGTATTTATGTTCAATAACAAAATTCTAATTTCGGATACGTTGTAAAACATTAGAGTTCGTTTTATAACTGGTAGAATTCGATTTAGGTTTTATTACTAATAACAAATTTAAAGGAACAGCCTACAACTTGCGACCTGAATTCGATTTAGGTTTTAATACTACTAACAAATTTAAAGGAACAGCCTACAACTTGCGGCCTGAATTCGATTTAGGTTTTAATACTAATAACAAATTTAAAGGAACAGCCTACAACTTGCGGGCAACCGCCCTATAAACTAAACTAAAAAACTTCTTCTTCCTGCATACATTCTTACACTAAAAGCCGTATGGAGAGAAGCTACGCCTTTTTTTGTGCCTGTCTTTTGAAAGGCCGTTTTATGTACGGCGGCATTCCCGTGCTTCTCTCCATACGGCTTTTAGCATTTCTAATTTTTTTTACTAGGAGGCGTTTTACGTCTGCCTCGTGTGTACCCGTGCCGCCAACCGCCTTAAAAAGCTGCTGCACGTTCAAATATAGGCAAAAGGCCACTTTTTGCCCTTGTGCCGTGTACCCTGACCAGCTACACTGCGCCGCAAACTGAGGATCTAGCAGAAGATGGTAGGCCAGATTCATTCTCTGCTCGGAACGGATTTCTTTTGGGTCAATTTTCGAATGTAACCAATCCATTGCTGAGGAGAAATACTCCTCCTCGAGCAAGGATTGGTCTCTGAATTCTTCCAACATTGACTCACTAGAAATTCGTTCGAGTTGCACAGCAGACGACCTGGTGGGTGGCAAGTCTGCTGTTCTCGCCATCGACTGGCCAGCCAACAACTCGTCTACTTTGGTATGAATCCTGCTCACCATCTTCTGTGTACCATATATTCCCCTGGAATTCTGGCATACCATGGTTTGCAGCGCAGCGCACTGGCAGGTGCACGGATTCACAGCACGGCAGGTGCACGGATTGTAAAAAAAAAAAATTAGTGACGAATAAGTGACGAATACGGCAACTACAGTTTAAACACCTGGCATTTGCTTTCGATGCAGTTGTGGCGGTCACGATTGGCAAGTTTTGCACGGTTCTAAAACATAAAAAATACTTGTAAAGTCACAGAAGAACCAGAACAAAAACAGCACGTTTGTATCAATTTACCTGATTTTCTCCAATCCTCCCATACTGCTCTTAGCTTCTTCTTTCATTCCGGACATTTTCTTCTTGGTGTAGCCCACAGAAATTGTGTTTAATTAATTTAACAAATGCCGAAACAATCGGTGTTTTGTTTTGCTCCGCTGGCGTGTTGATGCGTGTTTGGCAAATGATGAGTGTCGAATTGACAGCCGGCATTTGAAGCAGCTGTCAATTGCCGAGGAAAACAAAACAAACGGAATGTGCAGCTCTACCGACGGTCTCCATTAGGTGCGATTGGAAAACACACAAACGTAAGTATTTTAACTAAAATTTAATGTTTACAGATGAATCTGATGCTGAACTTTAAGATGCCGGACCTCCTGCCTGTTTTTCTCCGCCTGAAATATCTTCTTGATGCTGGTAAGTGTATGAGTAAAAGTTATAAGGAACAGTGAAAAGTGTTCACTTTATGTTTTTTTATGTTTATGTTTTATGTTTTTTATTCATTGCAGGCGATCTCTACCAGACTACCAGAACCGGATAGACTCCATCGAATCGCAATCGATCGCATTCCGTCCGTCAGCTCGCGTTCCGCTTGTTCAAGCAAACGAGCTCGCCGCAGCCCATCCTCCTGCTCCACGCATCGTGCTCGCATACCCCACCGTAGATTGTTCGAAGCACCTTCCGCTCGAAAAAGACGAGGGCGTTGGTGTCTTCCGTCAGGATGAAACAAGGATCATGCCCGTAGAGGACCCCCTCGTCGAATTAGGGTGCGGTATTTGGTGCGTGTTTGGAATCTTCCGGATCGCAGGAGTTTGTGGAGCCCGTAAAAGGCACGCTGGTTCGCTGTCAGCACGCTGTCGTGTCGAGCAAACTGAATTCCCCTACCACCTCAAGATCGTCGCCACCAAGTGATGCTTTGTTCCGCAGGCGGGCCCAGCCATGGTCAGAGTCAGCGGTAAGCATGAAATTCGTCTTCTTCTTATTTTTTCCGTTCCAGGTTATGAACAAACGATGGAGGCCAGCAAGGATTTCAGCCCTTTCCAGCATGACGTGAAAGCGAGGTATGATAATTACGTTTCTAATAATACCATAAATGTACAAATGTATGTTTTTTCTTTCACTTTTCCAGATCACGATTTCTCGGATGGATATTTTCGGTACCCCTGGCTTGCTGAAGAAAAGTATCGTGGCCTTTCCGTGCAGATGTAGGTAATGTATAAAAGTGAATATTATTCACAAAATTATGGAAATTACATGTTTATACAATTTCTATAATTTTGTGAATAATTATGTGCAATTAATTTAATACAAGCGAAAGAAAATTATTAAAAATAAATAAAAATAATAATTTAATAGAAATTAAAATAATAGTTTTTTTATTTATTAATGGCCAAAAATGATGACCATCACTAAATGATGACCATCACTAGGGGCGGTCCCAGAAGCGCCGTCGGTTGCGCATGTGTATGTGCACTAACACATGCGCATGCACTCACGAAGGCAACTCAAACTGTCTTCAGCTGTGGACAATAGAAGCATGCGTGAAGCGCCAGTGAAGCGGGTAATGCAACGGGATTTGGTGATGTCGCGTCGCACCTTGCCTGCAGGGTAGAGCGCGCGGAGCTGCAGGGAGCCCTCGCCTCTTGTTTTTAACGGAGTAGACGTACTCTCCTCTTTAAAAAGTGCTACTTTACCCAACACTATTTGCCACAAGCACACATTCTACCTGTTTTCAGCACTGGCTCGATTCTATCAATTCCTATCAAACACACGTCTATCGCGCTCATCCTGGACTTAGAAAATTTCGTCAATGTGTCCAAGCCCGTGAATCTGGAAGGACGAGTTAGAGTGATGCGTGAAGTGTGCTTACACATGAAGCGATAATCAACTCCGTAGAAGATTGTACACTGTTTACAGCTATTTCTTCTATCTACTCCACAATATGTTATGGTAAGTTTTTGTGCCATGTCATGAAATATGTTAAAAAGACTGACTCATATCTTTTGATAAGTTACAGGTGTTCCTCCATTACCGACAAGCCTTCATTGTTGGCCGCTTGCAAATCCGATCCTGGCACACCAACATTACGGACGTCATCGACAACGAAGCGCAAGCCGGCTGAGTAATCGCACTTTCAACGACGGAAGTCCATGTACAGCGAATGACAAAAATCAAGTGAAGAACCAAGTGTGTGCAAAACTCCAAACGTCCCGCTGTGCAAAAACTCCTTTTTTCCTGAGTTCCCGGGCCCGGATCGTATGGGATCTAAACCCCGCGACCGGACTTAAATCGTATGGAATTTAAATTTAAAGGACAGCAAAAGCGTCGAGGGACTGTTTCTGTTGGACCCCAGGCAACAAAACTGCAATGCTTTCTCCTTCTGGTATATAGATTTTGTTATGAGCAAGAACGAGAAAACAAGTCGATTTTGCTACCTGGGACAGGGCTCTGCGCGGCTTGACCTGCATACAAATCTCTTCCGAAAATTCTTTAAATTTTGCCGAACAGGCTGTGACTTCATTTACCTTCAGCAAGAAAGTCATTCCTGTGTAGTGTGAATTTAAGTTTTATTATGAACCTTAAGATAGTTTGAATTGTTTAGAAACATACTCTTGCTCATTTATTGCGCAGGGCTATAACTACCTTCGATTAGCTTAAATCAAGAGATTAGTTTAGAAATATTTGGTGAAAATTGTTTTGATGGTGTATAATGAAAGTGTCCCTATTGCAGCCTACATTTTATAATATAGTTTTTATGCATGGAATAGATATCAATGGATGGATGTGAAAATTACACTCACCTTCTATTTTGATACCACGTCTTCACCTGAGTATCGCTTAGTCCCAGTTTATTGGCCAACTCCATTCTATCTTGTACGCTCAGATACTTTTGCCTTTCAAAGCTCTTTTCAAGTGTTTGGAGCTGATGATCAGTAAAAGCAGTTCGAGCTTTTCGTTGCTTTTTACTCAATCCTGATGAACTATTTAGACCAAGTCCACTTTTGATAGTACCATCGTCGTCTCTGCCACCTTAAATTTTTGAAGACAAAAAATGCATCATTAAAAAGTCTCATTAAATATGCGCTGTTTAAAACTAAACTAAGTTGAAATGAATTTGACAATCAATTAAAGAACAGCTTCACCATGTATGATTTGCATTGATGCTTTTTATAATTTTGGTTATTTCTGTGTTGATTTAGTTTTTTTATTCGTCAACAAAATGATCAAGCGAATGTAGCAATGATTGTGTGTTTGGCTTAATTTTCAACAATTACATTCAATCATGCATTTTTTGTAATGAACATCACAAAAAATATGAATTATTTATTGTTTATTTCTTATTAATTTAAAATAAAGTGATTGGCCGAACATATTGGCCTTATCACTTGTACTTATCTTAATACACAGAGAGACAAGGGGCAAAAAGTCATCTTCTTCTTCTTCTTGGGTAGCACAATAACTCCTTTGGTGTCAAGGCCTAACCAGAGCACTAATATGCTTTAACTCTTTCTGTGACTGAGTGTACCCATCCATATCAAGATTGTTAATCCTGCGGCGTATGGAGGGGTTGTGATTTGTGTACCCATAGCAGGATACTCAATCCTGCATATGGGAGGCGGCAGCAGTCCGAATGAGATTCGAACCAGCGACGGGCCTTTTGACACCCATAAGCCGTTACCACTAGACCACCGAGCCGGCCCAGACAAAGTCAGACAAAGTCATCAAGAACCAGAATATTGAGCGTTAAATACAATGGCCATCGCAGTCAAATGATTGCTGTTATTGTACATATGCCTACTGTGGAAAATTCTAAAATGTAGGTAGTTATGAAAATTGCGAGGAGGTAGATTTATGTTAATTCCAGCTAGCAGTCCTGGCGCGTCAATTGCTCCAAGAAGAAGCTTGGTAATAGATTTTTGCTGTGTTGCGGCGAGCCTCTCAGCTAATGTATCTAACGATGGGCGATGGACGAGGATTGAGATAACGACAAGGTGTGCAGGACCACGTACAGGACAAAACGTGTAATTTTTTTCTGGACTGACTCTAACTTATTGGATCAACCAGCAGAAGACGGAAACCTCACTTCAGAGCTGGCCCCTAGCAAAGAGCGGACTAAACATTTATAGAGCGCTAACAAACAGTGCGGTCGGAAAAGTATCTCGATTGACGTTGAAAAAACCCAATTTTTTTACTCCCCAACCCAATAAACCCGTTAACCCGTTATGTGTAGTGTTTATGTTAACTTAGACTGCTATTTCAGCATATAAAATCATGTCATAGCGTTCTTAGCAAACAGGAAATTTTTATAAAAAGCGAGCAAAGCAATTGTCCGATGCCGAAAGAAACGTCGATGCACTAAATATCGCTCTGGAAACGGTTTCAACATCTTTTTGGCCTGATCTAGGAGTGAATAAGTTTTTTTCTACATTCAAAGAGTTTTATTTATTACGTGTTAAATAAAATTTCACCTGAGTAACAAAATGCTCAAACGTTGAAGTATAGAAGTAGATTGAAATATTAATGTATAAACAAACATTAATGTACTATTATTAATCCTATTTAGTATGAATAATTCAATAAAATACAAATCGGAACAATTGTCAATGTGACTTTATTAAAAATTATGTACCTTAACATCAATTTAATGAAATTGTAGACTTCATTGTGCATAATGTTTACCTCAATGCAATAATTATTTTTAATACCATCGTTTATTTTATTTTACAGAAATAACATGACAAAATCTCATTTTTCATCGTATGGTTGGGAAAATCCATCTTCATCTACCAAGAACCAAGAACCAAGAACAATATTGATAGCACAGATGAAATTAATGGTAAATTCGAAGAAAACGAAATTTCAATGGACGGAAAAGATGAATCCAATAATCCAAACACATTTATGAAGAATTTAAATTTAAAAGATGCTCTTAAACATTTAGTAGCTGCATCTCGATTCTTGATAGAAGGGTTTCTTGTTATTTTAAGAAAGTACTGCAAGATAAAAGTTCCAAGAACAAAATGAACACTGTTGAAAACACCAATCCAGATCGGAACATAAATTAAGCAAATCCAGATTGGACAGCTTTGGTATCATGGCAAAGTTGTTGTTATTTATTAGAGAGACTTTGGCATACACTTATCATGGCATAGAAAAAGTTCTCACGAAATACGAGGACTGACATTAAAGTAAGGTCTCCAATTTTTTTTTCATAGAATATGACATTTATTTACAAAAAGCGATACACCGTTGGAAAGGCCAAGGTCTTGGCTACTTTTCTACATAATCGCCATTTTTTCCAACACCTTGCGCATCCGCACGATGAACTTGTCTATGCCGGCAGAATACCACTCTCCGTCCGCCTCGCGCAGCCAGGTTTTCACCTCTTTCTGAACCTCCGCATCACTTTCAAACTTCTTCCCTCCGAGATGTTTTATCAGGGTGGGAAACTTGGGGTCACGTTGGGACTATAGGGTGATCGATGATGTCCCAGCCAAATCCCTTGAGCAGGTCAAGGGTAACGTTGGCTGTGTGCGGGCGCTCGGTCGGTCAGCTGTTTCTGCACCCATCGGGCAGAAACTATGTGATACTGCAAGTTGTTCACAAGGATATGACGGATTGTTTCGTTGCCAAGCTTCTCTTACAAGTCCCTAATTGTAGCACGGCGGTTTTTGAGCATTTCTGACTCCACTGCTTGAACAATCGCTTCCGAGACCGACGGTCGGCCACTTCTCTTCTCGTCGTGAACATTAGTGCGCCCGGAATTGAACTCGCGGCTCCACTTACGCACGTTTTTTATGTCCATACACTTTTCCGCGTAAACTTCAACCAGTTGACGATGGATTTCAATAGGTGTCACCTATTTCGCACTAAAAAAAACGTATTACAGAACGCAATTCACACTTGGACGCTGACGCGAGGGGTACCTCCATCGTTGACGGCTGCTCAGCCAAGACTGAGCGGTCGGGGAAGCCTCACGTAGCTGCAAAGTGGTAGTGGGGGAGCCAAGGAACACGGTGGTGTTGCCAGATTTAGCCTAGCGCGTGATCCGGTGAAGTTGCAGCGTTGGAGACCTTACTTTATTGTCAGCCCTCGTAAATTAAAATTAACATGAGTCCGGAACTGAATGCTCGCTGTGAAATAAAGTCTTTCTTTGCCTGTTCTTCTGTTACTTGAAAAATATACCGATTTTGGATCTTTTTTTTGTATGTGTGTGTAAAGGAAAGATGGATGAAAGATTGGAACGCGATTTCATGGCTATCGACAATTCTACGAAACGTGGGACGGCGCGCAAAGTGCAAAACCGCTAGTATTTGCAAGTGTCCGGAATTGACTGACAGGTACTGTACATAGCTGCTATGGGAGTGTGGGACTCCATAATAGGCAAAAACGAAAGAAAAAAGCAACAATAAACTGAAAGGCTATTAATTCTCGACGCGTCGCGCGAATACAACTACACTTGACCATTAGTTCTGCTAATGGGCGCATCCCAGGTTCTAGTTCTTGCTCATAACAAAATCTATATACCAGAAGGAGAAAGCAAAACTGTTTTGTTGCCTGGGATTTTGTGAAGAGAAAACTCACACTTCACCATCCCTTCCCAAACGCTCCTACATTTCGACATTTTTTTCGTGTTTAGCTTAAAACCAGAAGGGTATTTTAGCACACTCATTACGTGGTGAGCAATTGTTACTTCTCCCCTGAACGGAAAAGATGTAAAAGTGACAAGTTGTAAGAATATGGTTAAAAACTATTTGGAATATCGTAAAATCTGGAAAACTGATACAATATTTCATAGGTAAGTACGCATAACGGTTGTTTTGAATATAAAAAATGCAATTTGATTTGTTAATTTGATACGGTGTTCCATTTTTTTATCTTCTCATTATAAAACAGCTTAGGGAGGCGAAGTATCAAATTAAAAGCATAATGGACCCAGGGGTGCATAATCACAGATTGATGATTAATTGAAGATCAGTGTCTCGTGCGATTAATGTCACCAATTGCGTTTTTTGACATCAAAGTAACCTGGCTTCAAGGAAAATGTTCGGATCGGGTCGTACTCAGGATTGCTCCAATATAGGAAACGGGAGAAGAACTATCAAACATAACATCCCTGTAATAGAGTGCAGTAAATAAAAAAATCTTCCCTGATTAAGCGTCCTTCTTTGATTTTTTGTGGGTCGGTGGGTGGTTGATATTGCCACGCAAACAATAAACATGCAACTAGCAGATTGACCGAAATCCGCTGAATGAAATTAGTGATTCCTAGTCAAAAATCAATTGAATTCACTAAGATATATGTGCTAGTCAGCATCAATTGCATCAATCATCAATTCAAACATGAAAATGTGTGCAGATAATCTAAGCTCTATTGTAAAACCCTGCAAGCTAACCACTTGCTCTCGACTCACCGTTGATACCCGAACGCTCACTACTCCCAGATGTCGGCAAAATTTCCGGTCCGGGATCCGAGATTCTTCTAAGTAAAAAGTCCCCCTCGGTGTGTTGAGTTCTCAAAACTTCTTGTCAGAAGCAATCTAACCGTTATACGGAAAAGTTTGCGTGTATTTAGTAATTATATGTTAAAATAAAAGTTGAAAACTAATTCGTAAAACATGGAACCTAGAAAAGAAATCAAGAATTTGATAGGTAAGTACGCACAAGGGTTGTTTTTCATTTCAATTCTTTAATTCGTTTTGTGAAAATGATACTATCTTTGATTTTCTATCTATTCATAACAAACAGTTGATAAGGGCGGAGTGGCTCGGTCTCCCCGCTGCCCAGCCGCAACTTTTCGCACGCATGCACAGGTGCCGTGCGGTGGTGTGAAACGGCCGTGTAAAAACACCAGATTCACGCTCTTTCATTGTAGCGCTATCTTACTCCTACTTACATATTGAAGTATTCCAGCGCGAATGTGGCCTGAAAAAAATGCAAACAAAACGAACGGACCAGAGTTCATATTTTTAAAAGACTTGCAAAATTTTAACAGAATGTGATGGCTTTACGTCGTGAAAAGCAAAGTGGTTTGGTGAAACACACTGATGTTTAATTCCTTGTGAGGCGTAAAAGGCTTTAAGAGTGTGAATTTTGTTTCTTTGGAAACAGGCGGTAAGTTAAAATCAGTACTAATCTTGATTTTCAAACGCTCATGACTCTTGTGCTTTGATGTCTCAGGAAACAATCCTCGGTACAGGTAAACGGAAACTACGAGACAAAGCAGTGGGTATGCTGCACCTGCGTATGCTGCTCTCGATGATGGTGTTGAGTTGCTAATGTTGCTGCCGGAAATGCTGCACAAGAGGATACAGCTTCTACCTCCAAGCTGCACTTGCCAAGCCTCAGGCTGCATATACAGGCCTATCATATAGCGTTCGACATTCGAGAAAATTCACTCGAACATTCATTTGGTTCATTTCTGTATCGTATAACGAGTTGCCTTGCCGTTCGAGTAACCGTCGGCAGATTCGAGTTGATGAATCAAAAATTGGTATCGTATATGTCGAACGGAAGATCGAATTCGAGAGATTTTTTGCCGACAGCTAAACCCTACGGAAACATCGAATTTTGAAGAATTCAAGTATTTTAACAACTGTTCATGGATAAAATAACCTTAAGTAAGACTTTGTTATCATTTTTATCACTAACATTTTTACCTTTTTTGACTAAATTCAATTAAAATGGTATTTTTAAGTTATGCAGAACGAGTTTGTTTACATGCGCTGTTTCCAGCGGTTGCTTTGATCAACTGTCAAACGCGCTGATACCGTATAGAAAAAAATCGATCAAGTTTTCATCTATCAAACGGCGAATATGGTAGCAATTTTCTCCCGTTCGATTCGAGACCTCCCGACGGATTCGAGTGCCGTTCGACATATACGATAGGCCTGATAGTGTTGAGTGTTTAGTATAGAATCCGATATATATTTAAATTATGTTGAATATGGTGCGTAAGCGATGGCTACCGTTGTGAGCCGTGTGTGGTGGTATGTGGTATGTCATGGTATGGATTAAAAATGCAATGTAAATTAGCGTACAGACAACAATAAGTGTCAGTAAAACAACTTTCGGTAAAAGGTTCGAGAAGGACACCCATGGCGAAATTGGCAAATCACTATCGTTATCCGCTTAACAGTATGCAAACCGCAGTACACTTTTCATAGTTTTCACAAAGGGTTAGGATAGCTGTCTGTGTGGTCAAAATTGATCGAAAAAATGTTAAAAGACCTGATATGGCCCCCCCCCTGGCGAAATTGGCACATCACTATGCGTTATCCGCCTAACAGTATGCAAACCGCAGTACACTTTTCGTGGTTTTCACAAAGGGTTAGGATAGTTCTCTGTGTGGTCAAATGGATCGAATAAATAATATATTAGTGTAAAGGTTTAACATTTGTTTAAGTTTTATTTTGTTTCAGTTGCGTTGTGGTAAGACATGTTTTTTATTTAAGTTATTCTATAAACCAGTTGTTAGGATCAGGAGAGAATGATATTGTTTGGTGATTATATAAATTAAGCTTTCCTGATCATACTGTGCTGCGAATCGCAGCGACTACCAACGAATGTGCACTGATACGAACCAACCAGCACCAAAATCGCATTGATCAGTGTTAACTTGATTATAAAGATTTTTACAGATTTTTCCACATTTTCTCTTTTTCTGTCACATTGTTCCGGCAAAGAACTGATTTATAGAATAACTTAAATAAAATACACGTCTAATCGAAACGCAACTGAAACAAATTAGAACGAAAACTAATGTTTACCCTTTACACGCATTTCTTTTTTTCCACAAATTTTGACCAATTAGAAAAATCACCACAGCGCACTGTCCAACAAAATTGACATAATACAGTGATGCGCAAATTTCGTCAGTTAAGTTATTCTATAAATCAGTACTTTGCCGGAACAATGTGACAGAAAAAGAGAAAATGTGGAAAAATATGTAAAACCTTTGCAATCATGTTAACACTGATCAGTGCTATTTCGTTGTTGGTTGGTTCGTAACAGTGCACATTCGTTGGTGGTAGCTGCGATTAGCAGCACAGTATGATCAGGAAAGCTTAATTTACATAATCACCCAACAATATCATACTCTCCTGATCCTAACAACTGATTTATAGAATTACTTAAATAAAAAACATGTCTAATCAAAACGCAACTGAAACAAAATAAAACTTAAACAAATGTTAACCCTTTACACTGATATATTATATTTTCGATCAATTTTGACCACACAGACAACTACCCCCTACGGGGCCTTCTCGAACCTTTTACCAAAAATATTTACAAACTTTTTAATCTGTAATATGTAAGAAATATGACCACAAATCAACCTGTGTGAACAATATGACAAGTACGATCATGACCACTGTCATGATCAATGTACGAAGCGAAAACAAAATAAAATGTCATTCGTTTGTGGATCGTCGGAAAAGATACACCTTCTGCCTTTTGTTCTTCTGCCTTAAGTTTTGTTTGAGATTATTCCGTACCGGTCGATTCGAATAATTAATACGAATCTTTACATATCCCTATGAGCAAAAGAACCGAAATTTGCTATGAACATATATGTATCCCGCT
>KB669684.1:0-10123 GCA_000349105.1 Anopheles epiroticus
TTTCGGAGGAATATCTTTTGGCTCACACGACGCTTACAGACGCGCGCACGGATTCAGGTACACGCGCACACGACGATCAGGCAAACGCGCACACTACGCCGAGACGATGAACGGTACCAATGAGCACACTAATTGGTAGCTAATTTTTTGACCACTCCGTTGACCAGGAATGATGGGTTGTTTCCACTGGTTGCCAGGTTAGCCAGAGAATGTTTCAATTCTCGGATTGCTTGGTAGGGATCCCGTTTGGTCATCGGGTTGACCACGGAACACGTTGGATGATTCCACGAGTGACGAGTCCATTTGTTGACTAAGGATGGTTTTGGTTACTGGGGACTGTAGCACGGTACTAGATTTCGGGTTGGTTGACACTCTATTCGGTTCGATTGGACCAAAATGTGGGGGCGTAGGATCACCCCAACTTGGGAATTTAGTTTTCTTTCACACTAAAGTCAGAAAGGAGGTTTCACGTTGGATTTGGTTTTCTTTGGTTTTTATTCACTTCTTTACGGTTCCGAGTTCAAAGGCTAACTGCCGTTCTCTCCTCTAGTTCGTCACATATATTCGATCAATTAGTCGTGAGAAATCTCTCGAAGGTTCGAGAACGTTGGTGGGAGAGCTTCTAGGATCCTCTATATCTCCTCGATACGCTTTCACCACCACAGCTACCGCACCGGTAGCGAACGCCTAGGTTGCAAGGAAGTAAGGGTACCCATTCTTTCGAGTGGATGTGTGGGAGGTGCTCGTGGAGGAAAATCATTGTACGAGCCACGACTTCTTTTCATGCGTTTTACGGGGCACCACAAACATCTGGGCACTAGGCGATCGCCTACTCCACTCACCGTTTGATCCACCACTGCTTCTCCCCTCCACACCCTAGCGTGTACCACCACCACAAAGTGCCCGAGATACAGTTGCACTGGATCAGGAACTTGTGAATACCGGTGTCAGCACGCTGCTTGGCAAACTGGTGTCTTCAATGATCCTTTACCTGCCTGATCATATTCCGCACACACAACACCAGACAGGTATCACAGAGGAGACCTTATACGGTGTAAAGAGAACATCCTGTGTTACAAGAATATCACTCACATGCATTCTTGTATTGATCTTAGCCGTTGCCGGATGTTCTGTTTCGTACTATTCGCCTGCACAGTTTCGTATCCTCGCCTTGCACATCACTCGTGTGGACTTCAGCCATCGATTAAAGGTGCATTTTCAGTAAAATGTATCGATTTGAACCGAAAGAATAAGATTGAACAAACTCACGTTCAACATGGTCAACGCGCGGTTGACACCATGTTTGTTTACCTTTTTCACTCCCATATAGAGCAGGGTTGCTGAACAAATGTGTTGGTAAGACCACTGTCCAAATTGATGGTTAAATAATATGAATATCAGCTTAAAATTGATATTACATTATAAGAGAGTAGGTGCTAACATATTCTGAGCCAAGCAAATCGATTCGAAGTTTGCATTGTTTTGGAGAGCATGTTAAAATACGGGTGCCCACCCCTGCGATGCACACAAGGATTCATGGGATTAACCTATGCAACAAGGCTGTCCTACTCTTCCTGTAGGAGAAAGGGACTCAGATATAACTTGGAACCACACTTGGGATGGGAAGACCTCTAATCGTGCATACTTGCAAGGGGTTTTCAGCTCAGTGAAAGGGCAAGAATTGCTATTGCATACTACCAGGGGTTTTCAGCCAAATTTACAGTCGCATTGCTTAGCGGGCAAGACGTCTTTCATCCGACGTCGCAACAGAGTCGCAAAAGATAACTTTTAACTACGGTTTTTGTAGTCGCAAAATGGTCGCCCGTGTTTGAAGGGGTTCGGCACAGTCCAACGACCAGGTTTTGGTTTCTTCTGCGTCCGTTTTTTACAACATATTTTTACATTCGACTTTATCCGTTTTAAATCGTACGTGCGAATCTTGAGAAATGCGTTTTCCAGGTATCTGGAATTCCAGGCCCTAACATTTTGCACGTGCATTTAAGTCATCATTTTGACGGTATGGGTCGAGTGGAGGATAGAGCCTCCCAGCTGGAAAGAAAGCTTGACACGGCACGGTGAGGTACGGTTGGTTGATCAGTGTGGTTGCATGGTGGTTTCGGAGTTAGCTGCTGGAGGTGCAAACTGTAAATAATTGCGAATATTGTATTTCGGATATAGTTTAGGTCGTTAAAATTCACAGCAGTTTTAAGATATATTTCCTTTGTTGAATGTGTTTTGCAAACATTTTATTTCGTTTGGATTTAACGATTGTATTTAATTAAGAATTAATTTGAAGGCTGTAATGTTGGAAAACTGATTCTTAGAACAAATTATTTCTTAAGAACTGAACCCTTTAGAGCTGATCCCTTGAATACAACCATTGCCAGTTTGAAATATCTACGAATCAAATTTGTTGAAGGAATCCAAATTTTGAATTGTAGTTACTCTTCAGTTGTACAAAAACTATAAATAATTATTATGCAAATAAATGAATGTTGGCTTGGCTAACTCTGAATGTCTTCTCGGTCTGCATAAAACCATTGGCTTTAATACCACCTGTGCTTAAACTAAAAGTTGACAATGGTTGTGGTTACATAGGAAATGTTTTTGAAATTGAGAAAATGTATGCAATTCAGATTTTTATGGCTCGTTTACTGTATATAATGCTGCGTTATTTTTTGCCCTTGAATGACGTTTAACTCTTGTTATACAGGAGATTGTTTCAAAGACTAATCAAATGAACTCCTCTTGAATAATGTGTAATCGAATACAATGTTATTCTTATTGTTTGATAACATAGTTTAATCAATTACATTGTTTCAATTTTATTATTTGTTGAACTCCTATATTGATTTTTTCATATTGATTGCATTTTTGCAAAACTTTGGGATGCTTGGTGGACTCGCACTAGTGTTTTAGCACTGCCATAAGACCCGATATTGTATCGAATTTCTTTTTGACTACTAATGTCCCCCCCCATGCAGAATTGACGATCGCACGATCGCGAACATTGTAAACAAGAATAGAACATTGTAAACGTCATGTGGAATTTTGCAAACATGTAATAGAATCGTGCAATACAGTGCAATACATACAGTGGAACTTTGCAAACGTACTGTGAAATGTTGACATTTACCTCAGGAGCCTGTGTAAACAACACAGTGGGGGTTTGTAATTTTCTGCGTTTTTACATTTTTTTAACTTTTACTCAGGAAATTGTAAGTTGAACTCTTTTTGAACTAGAATCCTGCTGTAAACTTTTCGTATTCGAAGAATACAGTCTCAAAATTGCATTTGAATTTGGGTTGTTTACATCGGTTCCAAAGCAGGTGTCAAAATTCACAGAACGTTTGCAAAGTTCCACTGTATGATTGCACGATTCAATTATATGATTGCAAAACTCCACACAACGTTTGCAATGTTCCATTAAGCAATTACTATGTTCCACCGATTGATTGTAATGTTCCATCATATGATTTTAACCCCTTAACAGTTTTGCCCGAGTCTCACTCGGGCTCACGAAGTGCTTTTGTACTGTCATGCCCGAGTGTATTCTTTGTACTGTCTAGCTCGGGCAGTTTTATCGTCGTCCGTTTTGTTCTTGTATTCGCTGCGCGGCGCGTGTGTGGAGTTCAACTGTTTCATAAACACTTTTGTACAAGTTTTAACGTGTTTTTCATGCTTTGTTATGGTACTAATCGAAACAATTGAATAGTTTATGTCACTTTATCGATTCAATTACCTTTAAATAGCAGTCTGCTCTTGTTCGGCAATTAGTATTGGGTTTTATTATTTAATAAACATTTTTTAGTTATTTTAATTGATTTTTCTTGAAAAAAAATTTTTTTTCTAGTGTTTAAGGCCATGTGCTGTGCAAAACTAAAATAAAACACTGTGACAATTTTTTGAGCCATTTTTGCAACTTGGCAAGACTGTGAAGGGGTTAAACCCTGTAAGATGGTTGTTGTGCCACCCAAAAGGTTTTTAATTTTGTTCCACTAGTTTTTGCATCTGTTTTCTATATTTTTTTTATAAAATATAAAGTTTAATTACCGGATAGAAACTTTGGCTGGCAAAAGTACTTTTTATAATACGTTACAAATGTAGATTATTCGAGATTTTAGATATTCATAGATGAGGATATTTGAACATATGGATAATATTACGACTATATGGACATATTAATAAGATAAGACACTAATCTTCTAATGGTTGTCACACGGCTTGACCGTTACTGTCGAAATAGAAAAAAAATCTCGTTGTCTGGAATGTGATTAGAACAATGCGAATATGGAATTTAATTGAGTTGAATGAATTAAATCAAACAATTAATGAGGAATTAAAACTATCATTTACTACGCTACTTTTATTGAAGCATCAAATTATTTGAAATATCTTAGTTTTACAAAAAATACTGAAATGAAATTTCATTCAGTTGATTGATTCAATCAAACAATTAATCCATAAGCTAAAACGATATTTTCCTATCAAGTTTGTTTTTACTGAAACCTAACGAATAAGTTTAATGAATGATGTAATTTTATGCTACTAAAAAACTTTGTACATGTTTTGGACAATGTTTGATTTAGTAAACATGATTTCTATCACTTACACACAAATCATGTCGTCTTTGGTGCACTGTCAATTTCAACTAAACAATCGATTATTTCAATTTATCACAATCGTCAAATTTGAAAACTGACACCAAAAGTCAAATCAAATTGATAAAGTATACAATAATTATTTTTTTTACATTTTTATCTAGTAAACTATGGTATATATGTATTTTGCTTGAGTAAAGTACTGTGGAGTTAAAGTACTGTTTCCATTTCTGCAATTTCGGTCTTATAAGACCAACGATATAGGTCTTGAGCGCTGCCACCTAAATTGAAATTCCCAATTAAATTAGTATGTTGACAGACATCGGTTATTGGGTCACGTGATCCCACCGTTCCAGCAATGCTAATGATATTGTTCGTAGATCCTTGCCGAAGTTGAGGAGGTTTTATACCATGCGCCTGCATTGTTTTCTCTAAGTGTTGATTTCGTAATCGGCTCATATCAAGTTCATGCTTTACTTTCCAAAGGTGTGTATCGCAAATAGGATCATTACATTTGTGGCGACGCAAAATTTCAGTCGCTTCATATACAGCACCCCGAAATGTAAGAGACTTACCCATACTAAGAGAAATAAGAGCACAGCAACCTCCTCGATCTTTTTTTGCCAATCGCTTTCGAAAATATTTGAAATAAAGATGTTCTAATAGCAACAATAGAGCAGCTAGTAAAATACCAGCCATAAGTAAAAGAAACGCAGAAAGAAATTGTTCCAGTGCAAGAGGGTCTGATGATTTATGTTCCTGTTTTCCTGGTCGACAAGTACCTGTCATCCAAAAACGACGAAGCCGTTCAAGATCACCATTTGCTCTGAATTCCAACAATCTCTTATTAAACATTCCCACGTACTTGGAATTCCGGCTAAAGGCTAAGCCATAACCAGTCATTGCGTACCATTGACCAACAGTAAGCAACCTGCAATCCTCGTCTTGTTGTACTAGATAATCGAGAACTGTTCCATCATATATAAAAGCGTCAAGCTGTCCACTAAGTACTGCAGTTACTCCATCTGCCACGCTCGATCGATTGTATTGTTTCATATAATAGTGCATTTCTTTAAAATATTTTGAAATTGTTGAATCCGTATGGCTCCATGGGATTGTACCAAATTTAATTGTTGGTTTGTGGGAGAATGGGTGCGAGAGACGCGAATCGTCCAAACCTGTGAATTCGTGAAACTCTTCTCGTGTAATCATGAATGCTGCCAAATTGGCTGTATAAATGGCAAGAAATACAACTGCAAACATTGCCCATACATTAGTCATGAATCTTGATGTAAATCCACGGGGCGAATCAACATGAACAGCAGCTTGAAAGAGAACGGCCCATACTAGCCAATATGTTCGAAACAATGAAAATCGGTAAGGAGTCGATTGGCCATTTTGTAAAACTGTCTTCATATCATAACCGCTAGGTGATAACCATTCAAATAAAAATATCATAAAAGTTGCAGCTTGAATAGCAAAAATACCTACTAACATCCACGAAGCTGTATCGAAAGGTTCTAAAAACGCAGTAGGTGAAATTATACCAGTACGTTTTGCTACTACAATAGCAATTCCAGTTTCCATGAAAGGTTCACTGAAGTCTACTACTGCTTCACGCTCTGCATTTATCATTAACGAAGTCAATACCATATCGGTTTTTCGGTTCACTAATTCATGAATTAAACCATTCCATTTTCCTTTTTCCAATGTTCCCCATTTACCATCCTCAACTCGTACTAACTCGTAAGTGAACCCTAGCTCCTCTGCAAATTTCTCTAAGAGATCTATACAGAAACCACTACAACATTGATAGAAAGATCCGTTCTTGTGCGCTTGACCCATATCTATGTCAGTCATTTCATGATCTGCTGCTACTCGACAAAGTACACCTCGGTCCATTAAACACTTACCACTAACTGGGTCCGCTGGAGATAAATTAATGTACGGCGCTTCCTCTAGAAAGGTGATCTTCAGATGAAATTTTTCGGGAACTCCTTGTGGTGGTGTATGCGAGTTTCCTGGCCATGCAATATCTCTAATATCCAGTTTTTGCTGTTGCCATGACTTCCAAACGCCAATTTCCTCCCAAACTAAACCTTTGCTGTTTACACTTGGTCGCAAGTTCATGATCTTTAGTTCAGCTGACTTTAAATCACCGTCAGCAGTAAACTCGATATTGGGTTTATTTGATTCATTTTCGAGGGATACATTACGCAGATATTTGAAAAATACTTCACCACTATCCCACCGGCCTCGACCTTGATCTTCACAAGAAAGCTGATGAGTATCCAAACGTCGACCAGTATTTTTGACGTCATTAAGATAATATTCTACACCGTAGGCGTAGACACGAATAGCAGTTGCAATTTCATTGACTAAAGCGCCAGATGATGTATCAAAATGAACTCCCAGCATGCCTATGGGAAATTGAGGATGTGTTTGAGTATTTTCTATGACGCTTTGAGTAACAACCCACACGTAATTTTCTCCAGTTATTTGCAGTTCTTCCGCAGCATGTAAAATTTCTATGGCCTCGCTTTTTGTACAATAAAGTAACATGACACGAGCTTCGCTATTCACTAACTCTAGTAAATCACTTGGGCGTGTCACAATGATAGAATTTAGAATTGTAAATTTGAAATGATCCTGAAAATAAAAAGGAAATAAATGTTAGCTTAGTCATTAGTATCATACATATTTTGAAGAAATAAATTTGTTTCTCTTGTTTATTATAAGAAATAAACAAAAAAGACTCCAAATTTCGATCAACTGGTTATGTAGAGGTTTTTGAAGAAGGTAGAGTGGAAAATGTTCCACGCCAAGAGAGGACGTTATGATCAGCAGATAAATAAAAAAGATCTTTTCAAATCTTCCTATCATACAAGGGCTGACAATAAAGTAAGGTCTCCAACGCTGCAACTTCGCCGGGTGTTTCTTGGTTCCCCCACTACCACTTTGCTGCTGGGTGAGGCTTCCCCGACCGCTCAGTCTTGGCTGAGCAGCCGTCAACGATGGAGGTACCCCTCGCGTCAGCGTCCAAGTGCGAATTGCGTTCTGTAATACGTTTTTTGAGTGCGAAATAGGTGACACCTATTGAAATCCATCGTCAACTAGTTGAAGTTTACGGGGAAAAGTGTATGGACATAAAAAACGTGCGTAAGTGGAGCCGCGAGTTCAATTCCGGGCGCACTAATGTTCACGACGAGGAGAGAAGTGGCCGACCGTCGTTCTCGGATGCGATTGTTCAAGCAGTGGAGGCAGAAATGCTCAAAAACCGCCGTGCTACAATTAGGGGCTTGGAAGAGAAGCTTGGAGGAGTGTGTAGCAGCGAAACAATTCGTCATATCCTTGTGAACAACTTGCAGTATCACAAAGTTTCTGCCCGATGGGTGCCGAAACAGCTGACCGACCGAGCGCCCGCACACAGCCAACGTTACCCTTGACCTGCTCAAGAAATTTGGCTGGGACATCATCGATCACCCTCCCTATAGTCCCGACGTGGCCCCGAGTGACTACCACATGTTCCCCGCCCTGAAAAAACATCTCGTTCAGAAAGAGGTCAACACCTGGCTGCGCGAGGCGGACGGAGAGTGGTATTCTGCCGGCATAGACAAATTCATCGTGCGGATGAGCAAGGATTTGGGAAAAATTGGCGATTATGTAGAAAAGTAGCCAAGACCTTAGCCTTTCCAACGGTGTATCGCTTTTTGTAAATAAATGTCATTTTCTATGAAAAAAAAAATTGGACACCTTACTTTATTGTCAGCCCTCGTATATATACATAGTTATGAACCGAAGCACCGACCAGCGTTCCCACAGACGTCAACAATGGTCATATTACAATCATTGCCCAATGGACATCCCCACGTGACTTCGTGCAATATCGGACACGTCTGGCCCAGTCCACCTGCAATTTTTCCCTCAGCTGCACCACACCACAACTGTGCAGTCGACCTGCATCCATCCCCTCAGCAGCACCACACTGTTACATAAAATAGTAATTTTAGAATTAGGTCAGTCTGTTTTTGAACTTGAATAAATACACAACTCATAATTATATATAAATAAGTCAACGTGGCCTGTATATTTGTATATAAGTATGTGATCGCATCACGCAAAATCTACCGGGCCGATTTGCACCAAACTTGGCAGGAAGGTAGCTAATTTTCTCGGGTTGAGTTATCTGAACTTCCTTCATTCCTTATCCCTTCCAAACACCACCCTACTAAAATATATGAAAAACTATTATAGCTCAACGATGACCGAATGGATTTTCACAAAACTTGGCACAGGTTGCTTAGGTTAGGACATAGTATGATAAAAAAATTCTAGGAGTCTAAGAGAAGGGGAAAGGGGGGCTCTCACACTACCCCTGTTTTAAAAATAGTTAAAATTCAATATGGGTGTCATTTTCGCAGTATTTGTGGACACTAAATCGAATGATTACAGACCCGATGTTGTGTATTCCCCCCGTACCCTCCTTCTCTACTCCAACACAATAGCAATGCTCAGATGGAAAAACCTTAATTGTTATCACATGTATGGAAGAGAATTACGCACAATCTAACCATTGTTGTTTTTGTCATTTATTATAGAGACTTTGGCCTTTATGGCCCAATCTAACCGTACCGTAACCGTCACCATTAATTTGTTTGGTCGTCGATTTGCCATTTTTATGCTCCCTTCTCCGAACACATGCCCTTTCAAAATGATGAAAAATATAATAAAGCAATAGTTATGGAACAGGATTTTTGAAAATTTCTACACTTGCTGCTTAAATTTGCAGCCATATGCCATCCACACTGATCAGCCAACCGTACCGTACCGCGTCGAGCTTTCCATTCAGCTGGGAAGCTCCATCGTCCTCTCGAACCGTACCGTCAAAATGTTGATTACAATGCACGTGCAAAATGTCAGTGCAATTGATGCCTGGAATACGCATGTCTCAATATTTGCACGTACGATTTAGATTGGAACGTAAACTATCAAAATATCGTGCGTTTTCGCAGCAACTCAAACAATGAGGGACGATAGCCCTCCACACGGTCCAGGCTTGCATATCCTGCCGAACTGTCAAAATTCCATACTAAATCAAAACAAACAGGTTCGGTACGGTACGGTCGATCAGTGTGGATGCCCTGTGATAATACTCTATCCATCAGAACAGAAAACGCCTCCATCATGCATGCGACTGTTAACAAAGTTGGTCATAGTGTAATTTTTCGAGCAATATACAAGCGAACTTACAAACCGTGTTTTCATCCACGAAAATCAATAAAAGCGTAAATTTCTGTTAAATATGTGACAAATCGTTTTTATGTAGTGAAATTTTAACTGTGTTAAATATTGTTTTAAGGTTTAAAAAACGTGCATTTCCATCCAAAAACAAAATTTGGAAGGTAAATAACCTAGCAGTTATTGGAAGGTAAGAGCGTACCGTGAGTTAAGTTCAATGAACTGATTCTGTATGAAGAAAACATGCTTCAATAGTTCCCAGGTGTCTTGGTGATAAGTGACAA
>KB669685.1:0-10576 GCA_000349105.1 Anopheles epiroticus
TGCAACCGTGGCTGGAGGACTGCAGCCCTGGACCGAGTTTCCTGGAAGCGGATTGGCGACCTGGCCATGTCTTTTAGACGTGCTCGGATATGAGCGGGCCAAAGAAGAAGAAGAAGTCTGGTTATCAGGTTATGTTATTTACTTGTATCATCGTTAAGTCCTATACGTCTTTCATTTACTACCTCAAAGTGTACGTTTTTGTCGGCCAATTGGAGTAGAATTTGACAAAGTAACAAAAGAAAAAGTGTTAGAGAGTGTAAAAGAAATTAATGATCAAATTATGACCATAATTCATCTAAAAATAAGCTTAAGTGACACAGTTGAAGTGATAGTGTCTTTTAAATTTTATATGAGTCTGATAGATGGGAAAGTGTTGGCCTATGTTGCTAATACTCCATCAATGCAAACTTGTTGTATATGTGGAGCTAAGCCAAGCCAGATGAATAACTTGAATGAAGTGTAAAATGGATTTTGTGCTAATCCAGAAAATTTGAACTTTGGAATCTCTCCGTTACATCGCTGGATACGGTTTTTAGAGTGTTTATTACATATTTCGTATAGACTTGATTTCAAGAGGTGGAACGTTACAAAATAGTACAAACCATAGTATTTGAACCGTAAACAACTGGCTCTTAAAAGACTTTTGGAAGAATTCGGATTAAAAGTGGATGAACCTAGGCCAACGGGGGCTAGTAGTACAACCGGAAAAGTATGTAGAAGGTTATTTTTGGACACGGCAAAATTGAGTCGTGTTTAAGAGATCGAAGAAAAGCTTGTTGTAAGGTTTCGAAATATTTTAATAGCTATCAATCGTTCTCAGGAGCTCAATCCCGTTGTTATTAGCAAATATTGCAAAGATACATATATATTTTATTTCAATCATTATGATTGGTACAAAATGCCTTCTAATGTTCACAAAGCTCTAGCCCATGTCGATGAAATTGTCATGCATGCATCAGCACCAATTGGGGTGTTAGGAAAAGAAGCAACTGAAAGTCGTCACAACCTTTACAGAAGAGACACACAAGAGCATGCTAGAAAATGTTCAAGAATTTTCAACCTAAAGCACTGATGCACATGATTATGATTGAGCACAGTGGTTCGAGAAAGGAACAATAAGCGTTAATGGTTCAATTTGACGTAGTATTGGTTTTACAGGGTTTTTCAGTTATTGTCGTGGCTGTAGCATCTTTTATTGGGACCGAAATGAAACAAATTGTACTTGTTGCAGTTGTTTTCGTGATGCTGTCACGTTTATTGTACTGTTCGTACTTGAAATTGTAATCATAGCCAGCAATAAACCAAGATGGTCAATAACCAGGCCATGGAGTCATTCATCAGTTTCCTATCTTCTCGATCTGTCTGTGTTCCTGTAAAGTAGGTTCCCACTTGGACAAATTGCTTCTTAAGTCATCTTAAAAGTCCAAAATTGCAGCTCTACCTAAATACAACCGGAATCGAACAACAGACAAAAGACACTTTTTGAATGGAGCCTCCCGCCTTTACTAGTGTTGGGGATTTCATTCTGCACCTAATAGGTTAGTTCCGTTCTCCCGGTGGAACGGTAGATCCTAGGCTCGAAAAATATGTTAAGGTAGGTGTTATGCACCCACTGTTTGTGATTCGCGAAATCCTCAAAACCTACAATATACACTCTACTTTCATTATAGCACATTTCATCGACATCAATCTCAGAAGTCATATGTTAGCGCAGGGCTGTTACAGAAGTCTCAATTTTAAAAACGCAAATTCCGCGCCTAGCCGTTTGTAATCCGCGCCAGATTTTAAATTCCACGCCAATACGAAAACAGGCCATATCATGTCATCACACTACGCTGCGCAGATCCATACGGAGAATGCAGCTTGCTATCTGGGTGGTATACTCTGAAGCAATATTGACTATTAACAAAGATATTCAAATTAACAAAGACTATTAACAAAGCACGACTGTAGCATACCAAATTCCCTTCATGTCGTGAAGGGTGATGGAAAAACGTTAATTGGACGTCATACGGCCACTCCCATGGGGATGCTGAAAATCAATGTTCCAACATATGCAGTTGACATAGAAGATCGCAATCTTTTAACTATAAAGAATGATGTGGTGCATATACATATAAAACCAAACGCAGTTGCTGTGGCTCAACCACATCGGCGAATACCGGTTGAACTAGAAAAGCTTGTCAATAACAAGTTGGATGAATTACTGATTCAAGGGGTTATATAGCCAGTAAACGAGCCATCTAAATGGGTATAACCTGTAGTAGTTGTTCCTAAAGGAGACAAAAATGTTACACATACGTGTAGATAAGCAACGTGCAAATGAAGCGGTTGAAAGGAAGAATCATCCGTAACCTACGTTTGAAGAATGCTTACCGCATATAACCAAAGTAAAAGTGTTTTCACGCTTAGATATCAAAAACGCTTTCCATCGGATTAGTGTTTTGATACAGGTTAATGAAACGAACTTTACGTGAATTAACTAAAACAGCATTTGAGTTCAACCTGTTTAAAGAAATGTTGTAATATAATCGAAATACATTGTTGGTTGAGATTATGTCCCGAATTGGTAGCACTGTGGATTTTTCGGACCGAAAAACTGACATACAGCGGATCCAGCGCACACACCCAGTGTGCGAAAGTAGTCCGCCTTTTTTCTTTTTTTTTTACCGTGATCTTCATTGCGTCCAGCGTGCCAAGAAACACATACTCTGTTTGGTCACAATAAAGTGTATTGCTAGAATCATAAGATGAACAACCGAAATAATTATTGAGTAAAGGACAAAATATCACAACGTAGGGCTTTTGGTACAACATACATTAGATGAGAAATTCATTTTAAAGTGATTCATTCTAGGTTGAGATTTCAAAATCTTCTCGAGGGACTACTACGTTTATCACACGTAGAGGATTGTTCCGTTTTATCAGACTTATGTTCAGCTTAAACTGTGCACCAAAACTGTTTCAGAAAATTATGGAACAAATTCTTACGGGTTATGATGGCTGCTTGAACTACATCGATGATATTTTTGTTTACGGAGAGTATCAGGAAAAACAAAACAACAGACTGGAAAGAATTATTCAAAGACTGAAAGCATGGAACGTAGTGTTAAACACAGATAAATGCGTATAAAGGGTATCAGAGATGAAAATTTTAGGGCATGTTATATATTCAAAAGGAATAAAACCAGATCAGGACAAAATAGATGGTATACGAAATTTTAGAACACCTAAGCCTGCAGAAGAAGTTCGAAGTTTTTTGGGTTTAATTAATTACGTAGGAACATTTATTCCTGACTTGGCAACTATTGCACACCCATTACGACAGTTAATAAGCGAAAGAAAAAAAAAATCTTGGAAACCAAAGCATAGTTCGGCGTTTAAAACACTTAAATCGTTTATGATATGTCCGTCAACTTTAGGTTATTATGATATTGCAGATAGTTCACAGTTAATTGCTGATGCAAGCCCTGTTGGATTAGGAGCAGTACGAATTCAAATAGATACTAAAAGAAACCCGGGAATGAAAGCTTACGCAAGCAAAAGTTTATCAAACGTAGAAAAGCTTTATGCACAAATTGAAAAAGAAACCCTTGCAATTGTTTGGGCAGTAGAGCGCTTCCATTTCTAGTTATACGGTCGTCAGATTCAACTAATAACAGATCACAAGCCTTTAGAAAAAATATTTAGCACAAGATCTAAACCATGTACGAGAACAGAAATATGGGTAGTGCGGCTACAATCTTACTAAGTGCCTGATGAGAAGTGTGTGTGATCCTCAAAGTCAAATATTGCTGATCCTCTTTCAAGACTTGCGATCACAGGGACTGTAGAAGGAAAATTTTATGATGATCTTTCAGAAGACTACGTGGCATGGATTGTTTCAAATGCATCACCTGTAGCTCACCCGAAACGATACGGGATCGGGTGAAACGGAGAGGATGTAGTTGCGTTGTGCGTGACTGCGTGCGACGGACAGGGTTCTATAGAAGGACAGAAGTAAAAAGTATTGCGAGAGAATAGGTAGCTGATTGGCGAACCTTTTTTTTTAAGCGCGTAGGAATAAACTTATAACGTATTACAACACCATAAAAACCTTTCTGTTGGTCTGAACAATTATGGTGTTGAGCTTGTAAGCATAAACCCGCTATCAAACGCCCGAAACCCACTACTTGTGTTAACACTCTTTTGCCTTCAATAAAAGGGTTCTTCAGGTTGTTAAGGTTGTTAAGTGTGAGTGAAGAACACTGAGACCGAAGAGGGCACGCGGTTGCAAAGCTTGCGGTGATAAGGTCAACGGTACCTTGTACGTTCAGTGCAGGGTTGTGTGAGGATTTCGTCAGGAAGACGTTGAAAGAGTCCGCAGCGCTTCCCGGGACCAATAGGGGACCAAGTCAAGGAACGTCGAAACACGTAGTTGAGAATTCCGAGCGTAGCTCCGTCATGCAATCTGCAAATGGAGGCGGGACACACCCGGTCACACAAAACATGCGACATAAACATGTCGCTTGATGAGACCAACGACGAGGTAACGGCAGCTATATCAACCCACGTGGGCATGAGTGCTACGCCTAACCTCAACCTGGTTGCTGTAAGTGATGACGTGGCACGCCGGCTCGCAGTCTTAAAGCAGCGGCATGAGGCGGAGAAAAGGCGCTTGGAGTTGGAACTGCAGCAGAAGTTCTTGAAGGAGGAGGAGGCGCTCATCGGGTGTATGGTAAATTATTCCAATCCAATTTCATCACAAGTTAGCTCCTTTCAGCACGAAAGGAGTGTGGTGAAATACGAAGAAGAAGAACCAGCCCTGATATCAAGACAAGAAGCTGCACTACACATAGCGTCCAAGGACCTACCAACCTTTTCCGAAGGAAGAATGTGCGGAATATTCCGGCGCTGCAAATAGATAAACTTAACAATTTAATTGACTACATTGAGTCAGTGCAGTGCATAGTCCACACATAGTCAGTGCAGTGCATAGGACCACATAGTAGCAGCTGGTGAAAGAGAGCATGTAACGCTCTTGCTTCACGAAGTGGTCAGTAACCTGCCGATAAACCAGCAGATGAGCCAATCTCACCAAATTCGGGGAATGGCGTCGATGGACCTTTCAATATTCAGTGATTTCATGGAGAATTTGGCGGAAGACGCTTCGAGGTTGACAACAATTGACTCTTCCTCAGTGCGCGGGGCCGGCAAGGGAAGGCCTACGAAAGGTTACGTATGTAGCAGCCGTACCTGCTCGTGTGCGCTGCACTGTATTACAACTTATCGTTTATCACTACACCGTAAAACAAACGGTATCGTTCCGTATCGTCGCGACGAGCATACGCTACTAACAAACCGCGTTTACACAATCACTAACAAAGAATTGTAATTTACCCTATACATATTTGTATTCTCCTTTACACTTCTACACATAAAAGAACTTTATCGTTAAGTTTCATTTTTATAGTAAAATTAAGTTAGTCTTATCTCGCGGTCCTCGTTATTTTCACACGAATTAAAGAACGCGCTAAACGTACATGCGCACGTGGATCCTGATAGAGCTACATCGTCTGGGGCAACTGAGAGGACATGTTTATCCTGCCATGTCATGGTTAGTTAGTTTGTTTGGCTTATAGAGACTTTGAATCAATGATTACATTCGTCTCTTGCCATGTCATGGGCCGTGAGTTGACTGCTTGTGGTAATTTTCGACGACTGCCAGTGAAGGACCACTGGCACAGAGAGCGAGAGCTTTCGGTGTGCTTTAGCTGTCTGGAGAAACTCAATTGGCGTTCATGCAAGAATCGCTCTCGTTGTGGCATTAACGGCTGTGCGTTTCGACATCACACGATCCTACACGACCCGGAGGCATTGGTTGGGCGACTTTCTCCGGTTCACCGAGACCAACGACACTTCCCAGGACCGGATGGAAACCAGTCTGACCAAGTAATAGCAAACCATCATCAGTCGATTCCGTCGATGGCGCTTTTTAGAATCGTTCCAGTAAAGGTGTACGGACCAACGGTGACGATTAGCACCTTCGCCTTCCTGGACAAGGGTTCCTCGATGACGCAGACCTGGCGGGGAAGTTAGGAGTGCAGGGAAAGAGACGTCCATTGTATATCAACCTGAAGGTTGTGCGAACAGTGACCAGCCTTAATCTCCCACAGCAGACCTTTAGAATGCGAGAAGGAAGATGGGATCACCTTAAGCAGCTGCCACTGCCGGAGTACCGAGAAGTTCAGCCCATGATATTGATTGTGCTGGACAACCTTCGACTGGCAGTGCCGTTGAAGACACGGGAAGGGCTTTCGGCCCGGTGGCCGCGAAGATGCGTCTGGGATGGTGTGTGTACGCGAAAACTGCTGGTAGTACTACGGAAAGGGTCTTGCAAATTTGCGATTGTGGCGTACCAGAGGAAAGTTCCAGTATTCGTCAGGCCCTACGCCAGTTTTATGAGCTGGAACTACTGGGAACAGTATCCAGCGAGGCGACCGATCCTGATGAACGGAGGGCCTTATCTATACTGAAATCCACAACGGTTCGAATCGGCAACCGATTCGAAAGCGGCTTGTTGTGGAAAGCAGACAACGTGTAGCTCCCATCGAGCATCAGATTGGCACGTCGCAGCCTGGAGTGCTTGGAGAGGAGGATGGAACGTGACCCAGAGCTGAGGACTACAGTTCAGCATCACATAACGGACATGATCGATAAGGGGTACATACAAAAGGCGACAGCTGCTTAACTTTCGAAAGCCAACCCGAAGCGCGTTTGGTATTTACCAATGGGGGTATTTACCAATCCTTAGAAGCCCGAGAATCCTTTTACATAGCCATGTACATAAATTGCAGAGATCTTCGACGTTGTACACACACCTACCAAACGAGAAGTACTGACCTGTGTGATGTCGCTCTTCGACCCGCTTGGACTACTAGCCAATTTTACCATCCATAGCAGAATTTTGATCCAAGATCTTTGGCGTACGGGAACTGGGAACTGAACTGTGTGTTGCTCCCGCAACGAGTGTCCTTCAATAGCAAAGGCGGAGCTTAGTAGTAGCGTGATACTAAGATAATAAAACCAGTGTTAGCGCTCGCAAGGACACAAGTGCTGCGTGGCCGTCGACGTAAGTAGTCGAACATGCGTATAGGAGGAAGCAAGTTCAATCCCAAGCAGCGAACAAAATCTTTTTTCGCACGATTAATATAAAGGATACTAAACGAGGAAGAGGAAACACTTAATTTTGCGTTAAATCCTTGTTACGCATCGCTATCGCAGCATGGGCCTTGTAATCGACGCCAGGAAAGTAAAAATAAAATATTCATTAGCAAAGGAGAATTTGAGTGCAATGTCTACTATTTGTTTCTAGCTGGAAGGCAGCCGTGAGGTGCGAATTTCTGTCGGTGGAGACGCTACGGGACGAAGGCACTTGGTGCAATACCGTGGTTAGCGGGATTCGTTCTTCGACATCGATCGACGACGGGAAGCAGCGGGCATTATTGCTGTTCGGAGTCCGGAGGCATTGCGGGACCAGTCACCTTCAAGGCTGGTTGATGCACAACGGAGGCCGAGCGACAGCTGGTATGAGACCATCAGTTCGAGTCAGATGCTAGATTGGCGCAGGTGGGGGGAAATCTTTCCTTTGATTGCCCAAATTAGGATTCCAAGAAGCTACTTACCGGAGGCACATGAGGGAACGTACCAAAATGCGGAAGTACACCTGTTTGTGGATGCAGGCCAGTTTGCATACGCCTGCATACTGTATTTACGGATCGTCAATGAAGCAGGAGACCCACATTGTACGCTGCTATGTGGGGAGGCTAAGGTAGCTCTCCTGAAGCTTCTGACGATACCGAAGATGGAGCTACAAGCCTGCCTGCTCGGGGTGCGGATACTGAAGATGACGTAACAATATCACCCACTGCGTACGGACAGCATGGTGGCACTATTATGGATTCGAGCTGACCCGAGAAACTACAAACCGTTTGTCGCTAATCGAGTGGCAGAGATCCAAGAAGGTACCAACGCCAATGAGTGGCGAAGGGTACCCACTAGCGACAATCCTGCGGACTAGGCTAATAAATGGAAGGGGCGGTCAAACTTCGATTGGAACGGCGTATAGTTTCAGGGCCCGGCATTTCTGTTGAGGGAAAAACAGTCAAGGCCGACTAAAAGACTCGTTTCAGCTACTCCGTAGGAGGAGATACGGCGGTTCAAGTTTCATCGAGAGAAGATGAATCTTGATCTTGGGGTTCTTTCATTCAAAGCGGAACGCTTTAGCAGGTTTGAACGAATGTCTCTCAAGAGGAGATAGAAAGAGCGAGGTGGTTTATGTGGAAGCAAACGAAGGGGAAAATACATTCAGGAGGAAGTACGAGCTCTGCATAGCATCGATCAGGAGACGAGAAGCATCATGGTGCCTAAAGATAGCCCTATCTATGTTATGCGAATGCTTGGGCGGATTGAAACGGCTCCGGAATTGCCATACGCCGCGCGGTACCTAATTATATTACCCCGTGATGCATGGGTCACCCACCTGCTAGTTGATAAATTTCATCGACGGTTTCTACACGATAACAATGGAACCGTTGTGAACAAGATGAGACAATTCTACCTAATTCATAAGATGCGGCAAACAACCCCGAAGGGACCCTTGCCCAGTCAGAGGCTCACCCCATCCGTGCAACCATTTACGTTTGTGGGACTGGATTACTTCGGACCGTTGTTGATAACAAGGGGAAGAGGACAGGAAAAACGAAGGATAGCTATCTTTACCTGTTTAATCGTTAGAGCTATACATTTGTATTTGTAGCGATTAGTCTATCCACAGATTCATGCATCCTAGCAGTCCGACGCTTCGTGCCGAGGAGGGGTGCCCCTTCTGAGATCTTTGCCGACAACGGAACGAACTTTGTGGGAGCTAATCAGCAGAGAAGGAAAGAGATCGACTGCGCAACGAAACATTGGATACAACGCGTTGTGCGTGATTTCGTGCAACGGACAGGGTTCGATAGAAGACGAGAGAGGACAGGTAGCTGATTGGCGAACCTTTCTTTGAAGTGCGTAGGAATAAACTTATAACGTATTACAACACCGTAAAAATCTTTCTGTTGGTCTGAATTATTACGGCGTGGAGCGTGTAAGCATGAACCCGCTATCAAACGCCCAAACCCTGCTACTTGTGTTAACTCCAAATACTTTTTCTTGTACACCGACTATCCATATACTACGATATTATGAAAAAGGTGGGATGTGTGCAGTGAAAGAGTTCTTGCTACTGAACATTTTTTTAGAACGAGAAAGAATGCCTCACATTACTTCATGGTGGACATTTTCTCTTTTCATTCAGCACCAATGTATTGGTCTCTTCTTCTTCTTCTTGAATGACACAACTACCTCTGAAGATCAAGGCCTAACCAGAGCACCATATGCTTTAGCTCTTTCTATGACTAAGTGTACCCATCCATATCAAGATTGTTAATCCTGCGTATAGGGGGTTGTAATTTAGTGAACCCATAGCAGAATAGTTAATCCTGCGTATGGCAGGCGGCAGCGGTTCAAATGGAATTTGATGCAACCACCGACCCGATCGTATGAAACAGGCCTACGCCGATACCCATGTGTTGGTCTCTACCTTTACCATTATAAAACAAGTATAGAACGAATCAAAAAGGTTTATAATTGTTTACATCTAGTATGAGGAAGTTCAACGAACCTACTGGATTCGTTCTGTTCCTTGAAATGATTTTAAGGGTCATTTTGCTTGGATACCCTAATAAAACCATCGTACAGCTCTGATAAGACTGAAAGGGTCTATTCTACAGAATGATGCTAAGACCGGTTCTTAAAAACGTCACTCTTGTGTGTCATGATAAAACAACAATAAAGTCCTGTTAAGACTAAAAGGAACGACTGTACAGAACGCTGTTAAATTTGTTTCCAAAACCATTGTTAGACTTCGACCATGTCTTGAGAGAGAAATTTTCTTTCTCTTTCATTCATTTGATTGAAAATTTCTGTCATGGACGTACACATCTGTCGATGCATGTGTACGATTTTCGGTTTGGGTTCCATTTATTTGCTTGTCCGTGATCAAAAACTCTTGTAATGAACATTTTACTAATCATATGTGTAACAATACCGCGAAATATAAATCGGCGCCGCAAAAATATTTCAAATTGTCTTCCATTTTTTTAAATAAAAAAATAGTAAATACTATTACTACAGACTAAAATCGAATAGAAAATATGTCATAGGTTTTCAAATCCTTTTCTATGATGTGAAAAAGCTGCCACAATACATCTATTTTTTATTTGTAACAAAATCACTATACGCTTGAACATAATTTCAATATAGCTGCAGAAATATTGAAGATAACTTTGATAATTTTATAAAAAAATAATAGCTGTCATTACATTAAGTGCGGTTCTGTAAAAGAGTTGGATCCGACGCCCCTAGGAGGCTAATATAGGCTCTCCTTCTCAACTCCTACTCAATACGTCCACGTCGTGCAGAACGGTAACTTGTCGCCTAGATCCAAGCTTGGGTACACGGGGAAACCCAACCCCTTGGGCGGATGGGCGGCAAGGCT
>KB669686.1:0-10581 GCA_000349105.1 Anopheles epiroticus
TTATTTATTTCGGTCGGTTTATTCGTAAGACATTATTGTCTATATGAATTCAATTGTCTATATGAAGTCAACTAAAGTTCTACAATATGCCAAAAACAGAAAGCAGGACTGTTTTGCTGCCTGGGTATTACTAAGTCAAATAAATGCAATAAATCATTTTGTTGAGCAGAATTTGAAGAAAAAATTGAAAAGAACAGGGAATATCTAAACGATATGAAAATTTGATCACTTTGAAGTTGTCACTAAGCTTTACAATTCTTCTAACATTGTTTATAAAAGCCTGGCAAAATACCGTTCTGAATCTTATTATCTTTATTAACCGGTTTTTCAGCATAGTTTACTTTCTGTGTTTTTTAGAATACCCTGAGCAAACTGAGGGTAGACTGTTTCGCGTACAAGACAGCAGTTATAATGTGAAAAGAATTTCACTCGGCGTTGTAAAAAGTCTATCAATCAAATGCAATCACTATCACCATTTACTATTTTGTAAGAAAGTAAATTTAGAAAAGGAAGAAGTAAACTATGATGTCTTGTTCTTCTTAGGTGGCACAACAACCCCTGTGGGGTCAATGCCTAACCAGAGCACTAATGTGCTTTGGCTCTTTCTGTGACTGAGTGTACCCATCCATATCAATATTGTTAATCCTGCGGCGTATGGGGAGTTGTGATTTAGTGTACCCATAGTAGAAGAGTCAATCCTGCGTATGGGGGGCGGCAGAGGTCTGAATGAGATTCGAACAAACCGCGGGCCTTTTGACAGGCTTACGCCATTACCATTAGACCACCGAGCCAGCTTAATTTTAAGTGTGTTAATAACATGAAAAAATCACCGCTCCTTCTCCATTCGATTGATAAGATATTGTATATAAACATATGAGACGCTCAGCACTTTCTCTAATTTTCTCCATCTTCAAGAAATGCAGTCGTGCAGAGTTCAAAACAGTTTTCAGCTAGCTGCGGCGAGCTAACTAAGGCAATAAGCGATCATTGCAGGCACAGTATAATATATAATTCGATGTTTGTAATTGATACTTAGAAAATTTGATTGAGAACAAAATTTAAATGAAAAACAATATGAAACTACCACCTTTGAGACCTTTGTCTCTTGCTAATCGATCTCTGTTGAATCTCAAATTTTATTATTTAAATATTCAAAACACATAAGCTACAGGTAATTCCAATTACAGGTTAAAGAACTTTTTTTTAACATATCGAGGAAACATTTCTACATAAACACAAAAAACTTTACGATTACAAAATATTGGAACATAGACCAAGTTTTTTTTGTTGCATTTGATGTCAAATTTGCAACGAAATGGAGAACAAAAATTTTACAGAGCAACAAAAATTGTGTTGGAACTTTTGTTTTGGAAAAAATGTGATTTTAATCAGTGCCCCTTAAAAATAAAGAAATTTTGAGTCCTTTTTCACATTTTTTCCGATGCAAACCCTCATTAAAAATTTTTTTCACCTCAAAAATCGCCAAAGGTACTAGAAACACAACATATTGAGCAGATATCGATTAATAGGAACCAATTGTAAAGCAAAACTGTTATCATACATGTTGATCAATAAAACAAACTATTACTTACTTACTTACTTGAGTCCTTTTTCTGGTAAGATGTTACTTTGGCAATTTGTTAGCGGTCGGTTTGTTGATGGAGCTAGAACGGCACTGTTCCCGGGAGAAGTTTTTCAAATTGCAAATTCATACACCAAAGTTAATTCGTTAGAATTTTTTTTTAATAACTCCAATAGGTACCTAATTTCAAAGATCATTTGAATAATGTATAATCTTTTGTTCCTAACATTCCATCAATTGTAGGACATTAGCACAACTGCGTAACTAAGAAGCGCACATATTAACCGAAACTAAAAGCTAACCCCCAGTCTGACAGTTCAACATGCGCACGGGGTGAGCACAGACCATCCACACCCTTACCCCGCCACCGGGTTTCTTCCCGGATTTTCGAGTACTGGCGAGGAACGGTGAACGAAAAAGTGCTATCGCAACCTGAACATAGCTTCTCAATTAATTTCCATTTACCTTGCGATTACGCACCCATCGCATCGGACGGAGGCCACTTTATCGGGTGGAGGAGAAACCCCCTCCCGCCAAACGAGGGGAGCCCGTGTCGGTCAACATCAAGGCCGCGCAGAAGCCGCGGGGCTCTGCGGTAAATGGTTGGCGGGTGAAGGTGCATCACAAAACAGGACCGAACAAACCGGACGATGACACGGTTTTCGATTCATGCCGATTGAACGCCAATGCTGTGCAGTGTGTCGATGTGCGCAAGCAATTGCAAAAATGGGTAGCCGTGGTGGAATGGGAACAGGAGCCAGAGATAAACTATACAAGCTGGGCCAAGACGATGAAATGCATCCGAACTTGAGCGAGGTACAAACAGCAATCGTAACTTTCCGCAAGGCGAGGAAGAGAAAGGGATGCTCTGTTTTCGGGACCTCTCGAGAGCTTCCTCCTGGCAGAGAACGTTCGGCAGACCAGATGATGAAGATGAATAGTGGTCGTGTTTTGCGATGATTTTGTGTTGGCAGATTTATGCGTTGGCCTTGGATCGGTTAGGCGTATGGGGGTATGGCGATCGTTCGCTGGTATAAGTTTGTCTTGAGATGTTCTTTCAAGCACGCTCGATAAACGGCTATGATGGTGACGGTATACAATGTTGGTATTATTTAAGCATAATTTATTTCCTTTCTTTCTGTTTTCTTTTAGCAAACCGTTTCCCTTTCCCAGTTAAAAAAAAAGCTGAATCAAGAAACAATTCATTTTGCGCTTTTAAAAATAGTTTCCATTTACAACACATTCCAACTGTAAAGAAAAATAAAGCAATAAATACTATCAGCAATTTCCATTCCCCCTTCGTACCATCAGCATCATAATTACACATCCGAACGACGAACAGACAATCAAACAGCGCACCATAAAGCATAAAAATGTCACCCCAAAATAATACACTCCAGAACGCGATCGGGGATGCTTGAACCGGTTTTTGGAACCATTTCGGTTGCAGCACAGCGTTGCAGCACTCAAGTGCCCTGACCATTACCGTTACCAGGTTTGCGAATGAGAAGCCTTCTGATTGAACGTGTTGGGAAGCGGCCCAGTTGAGCGCAGTTTTCGATGCGCACGCAAAGTCGCTGTACTGAAACTTACCGATCGCCAACGGTCATTCACTTGAGACGACTTTCGTTGGGTGTCCCATTCACAAGTAAAGTGAGTCTCGCTGGCCGATGATGCTTTGCTCTCCCGGGAGGAATTCATTTTCTTTTGCCCTTCTCGGGGGTTTGGGTTTTAATGGGCACGCTAGAACGAATCGGATGGGTTTGTAGATTTATTCGTCTGTTTTTTTTTCTTGCTTCATTTCTTGTCACCTTAAGGGGCAGTTATAGACTCAATGGGAAAGGGTACTGTAACCATGGTGTGTAATTATGAGTGCTAATGATTATTTATGACACCGTTTCATAACTGCAGTATTTCAACGGGGTAAATTAAATTCGGTAGCAGTGAAAAATAGGCTTAAAGGAAAATGAGTTTAAAGTTCCTGAGATTTTCAGCGAAAAAAGATAATTTAAATATAGCAAATGAATGAATGAATGATTTGTGTTTTGAAGGTATAGAAGCTGCTAACGAAAGAGCACAACTGCTTCGTTACACTAACGATCACGATCACGATCGATAATGACACGTGTGTGTCAGCAGGTCTTTCATCACCTAAACATTACATCAATCACTTGCAAAGGCGAAACTTCATGTTTCTCTTGCGTAAAGACATTAATGGTACTTATCTGCTGCCAGGCGAAACAATCAATACTCTTACCACTCGGGAAGCATCACCAAAGATTTATAACTCTTCCCCATTCTCAACGCAACCTTTCTACCTCACCACGAAACCCCTTCTTCCTGTCTATAGGGAATAAGGGCGATGACAGTTTAATGCAAATGAGCACACCACCGTTGTGTACACGGGGACTGCCCACCGTCGTATGTACCGGCTCATTCTTATTCTAATGAGGTAATTTATTAAAGTTTTTTATTAGCATCACCATCTTAATTGCGGTCGCTGAAGCTGTCATCGCTCTGTACCGCCCGGTGGCCCGGTAGTTGATATTGTTCCCCAAATTAGTTGCCCGTTAATAGTGTCAGTGCTTTTCGTATGCTTTTCGAGCTGCCTGCCGGCACAATACGGTGATAAACTTGTTTCCTGTGCCACGCTCATGGTTCCAATGCTGGTAATGCCGATGCTGCACACATGACAAAGGGCACACGCAATTATGCAGCCCAACACTGGGCGACGGTATCTTCCCGAGTCCGCTCATAAATCGTTAAAGCATACAAAAAAGTTGATTTTTATCGTATTTTTTGCATTGAAAGGGAAATTTATTGCTTGCTATTGGGATGGCTCTAATGTGGAAAAAAATAGAATTTATGCTCAAAATGAATTATTACAAAGACTTTCACTTATCCTTTCATTTGCACGCTTTAGAACATGCAAATATCGCTCTGAAAAAAAAATATAAAACACAAATTATTAATTGCTGTAATACGCCTCTCGAATCGTTTCCACCGAAAAAAAAAAACGATCTCATTCAAGCCCTCTCTTTCTGCTGGGGCACTACATGAAAAGTAAAACCATACGGAACCAATCCACCAGCCCAAAACTGTTGATGTCTTTCTTGCAACATCGACGCAAATAAGAAGCCGGCACGAACGGGCACAATCCGATCCGAACCATGCCGTCAGTCTCCCGGACAACATTATTAGGCATTAGTCGGCCGAGTGAGCGTGTCAAATTTGAGCTCAGCGCTTTTCCCGGTGTCTTCTTCGACAAATCCCCCGGAGAGATGCGCCTGCTCGACCTCGTCGCCGGCCGTGAGCTAAACACGCTCGGGATGATTCCGTTTCAGCCGGATTCGTCACGGCTACGGGGCTTGCAATTTGATTTCTGCCTGCTGAAAAGTCCACCGGCAACCGGATACCGATTCCATGCGAGACATATGACGTAGGAGAGGGATCATAATGACACAAAAGCGGGACGATGCTCCGTTTTTATGGTTCGTCCAAGTACGTCCCGGTGGACGATATGAGCACCGCCAGGCGATGGAGAAGTGATATGAAGCGCCATGTAAGGATTAAATTTTACGGCCGACAGGAATCGAAGGCACTCGACCGGATCCGATACGGGTGCTGGCGATGTTTGGTGGGCTCGTTATGAATGGATTGGCCGGTGAGGAGGAGCGCACTGTGGGATGAAAATTCGGAAGTGAGGCCGGAACACCTGCCACCTGCACACAAGTGTGGAGAGTGTGTTTAATCAGGTGTCACCGAAGTACAGCAGTCAATGTGGCGTGTGATAACACCAGGCAGTGTGTGTTGCATTTTAACAATTATTTTTCTGTTATTTAATTCTGGTTGGGTGACTATAAATGACAGAGCTTCAAGTTGTATGAAATTTTTCACATTATAGTCATTCGTACTCCTTTTTTTTAAAGAATAAAAATTAATTACGTACGTAAATCCATAACAGCTCAGTTCCTTTGTTTTAGTAAAATGAATGAAAGCTACTCAAAATCAATGAAAATTGAAAATATCAATAAATGAATAAATTTTGTTTAAATAAAACATCAAAATTAAGATGGTGCTCATGCAAAACTTAACTTTAAACTTATGAAAGTTTTTATCGGTTGATGACTAATATCGTTTATTTCGTTAAACTTACCACTGTTAAAGTATCATTTGCAGCTAAAATGCATATAGTGATTTTGTTAAAATATGTGTTGTTTCCAGTTGACAAAACATTTATTGTAATGTACTAAAGTGACACGTTTTCAATAGGATGGACACCTAAAACACAAGTGTACGATTTGGAGCGTGATTCATACAATATGCCATAAAATTTGAATATATTTAAGATTTTGCCATTAAAGTTATCTAAAAGAAATTATGGCTATGTTTTACTGCTATATAATATCACCAACACTGACTTTGAATCAAATAAGATTTGATTTAATTACAGGTATAAGCCACCACTTCTTGTTAAAAACCTTAAGGAAATTTAAGAAAATTAAAAGTTCAGTGGTCGTGGATTTATGGCCTGAGTTCTCATAAAGCCTGAGCTCAAATTTCGTTTGGAATGTTTCTCCATATAATTTTGTTTTCCTCTATAGATCCGTTCCGATCAATGTTCAAAAGTCTTAAAAATATAGTGACTGTTTCTGCCATAAGGATATTCTATTAATTGTATAATAGGTCTCATTTGTTAACTATTAGTTAGCAATAGTGAACTAGTTAAAAAGTCTTTTGTTTTGAGTATGGGTATGTAGGTCAAGAGGGCTTTAATCATTAAATTACTTGGGGACTGGCTATTGAAAATCTTCTTTTATGCTAATAATAAACATCTTTAGTCGAAGGTCTTGAAAGAAAATCGCTAGAGTACATTGAAACACGCTTCGTTGATCTTATAGGTTGAGTTAAATGCTTTTTTACTGTAACAATGGCAAAACAACTCATCCGATTAACAATCTGTAGAATTTTAAATGTTTATACCGTATACATGGTGCAGAATTTCAAGCTATATCATTTTTTTATGATAACAAAAAATACCTTTCTGTCAGACCATCCCATCAAAATAAAAAACAAACTGCAACAATTTTTCTTTTCCTATCAATTTTTTCTCTAAAGTTTCGCTGAAACGCTCATCAATCATGCTAAGATAATCATTTTTCATAGCGTCTTACACTTCCAAACACTCACCCGCCGTGCCAATGCGCATTGAATGTGGGAAATGGAATGGAAAAGAATGTGTATTTTTTTTATAATAAATTTAGTTTTTCTGCTAATTTTATTCCATCCCTGGCGAGGCAAGTGGGTGTTGAAGGCAATCCATCACCTGGCGATGAAAAGTGAGTTCCGAGCTTGGCGGAAGAATTCAACACGCTCGATGTGTTATCGCGCTGTACCATTTGCTGGCAATTTTTTGTTACTTTTATTATAAATACTCAAGTTGGATGCAGGTGCTCGAATTGCGGAAAAATTGGAACATTTATGGCAGAAGAAAATGGGGCAAGAAAAGAAATTTGAACGCCTTTTTGTCTGCAAAGTTTTTCTCACTTCTTTCCAACTAAAAAGTCTCATTAGCTTAGCAAACCGACAGCTGCTTTCATTCATGCCAATAACACTAATATTGTTGCAAACGCTGGCGTTAAAAAAGCATCCTCATACGCTAACATCGATCATTTGTTGCAGCAAACGCAATTTCCACTTTTTTTCGTTTGCGCAAAACGCAATCAGTCAGCTGTCGACCTGGCTGGCCAATTTCGGGGTGACCAGAAATGGCGTATAAAGCGCAGACCGAGGGCACGACGGACTTCCAACCGCCTTATTATCACGCCAAAACTGATAAGGCGAAAATGGTGTACGGCCATGGCGCTGGTGCGTGCGCCCGCAACGTTACGAATTAACCTCACCATGCATGGCAGAAACCCGTTGCTGGCTGCGCCCCTGTACGGCATCAAAGTAAAAAGCTCATCGCCATCTATGATCGAGAATCGATTGAGCAAACTGTCACTGCGTAATTCGTCTGCATTTCGGTGCATCCCGCGCCGGGCGATGCAGTGAATCCGTCAAACAATCGTACTGCACCGCACCGACCGGTACAGTTTCGGTAGCGGCCAGTTTCCATTTCAGATTGCTTCTCGATTGCGCGCTGCATTGGCTCCCCTGCTATATGGCAGAGTGGTCGAAAGATGGCGATTCGTCGTGATGTCTGGTTTTGTGTCGGCCGGAGAGACGAGTTGCAATGAAAATGTTCGTCCCAAAGATGGACCGAACCGCCGATCGGTCGGTATCGTCTAACCGTCTGAGACGCTCGAGACAAAACGATCCGTCGTTGCACAATCGACGGGTGCATCGAGGGAAGAGACGGAAAATGTGAATTTAATGCATTGGATGCTCCACTGCACCACTGAGCGGTCGGGAGAGCGTCTGACTGACAGCCTAATGACTGATACGATCGAGCCTCGAGTCGATCGATTCCCATAATCCAATCAGCGAAGTGAAGAGATACTGAAAGGATTTTCCATCTTTATCCAGCCCCTGGGCCACTGTGCTGGAGTCAAGATCCGGTACACGTGGATCATCGTTAGTTTGCTTTCCAAATTGTTGACATATGGCCATAGTGACTAGCTGTCCTAGATAAGGAAGATTTGACCGAGGGAGACAGAGAGAGAAAAAAAAAGCGAACAGAGCCACCTGGGTGGGTTTTTTAAAACTTATCAAACGATTCCCATCACTCAGTCTGCCGAGAATGACCGGGCCCGAATGGTTACGGATCAATAATCAACCCCTTTTGCTTTGCCATCAACAGGAAAAACCTCCATACGATGGGGTTGAAATAATCACTTAGGTGATGGAAAATTGTAACCAAACACACATATTCGAGATGTTTATCGAGCTATTCATATAAATCACAATTACCGGGGTGCGTCCGGCGAAGGGCGTTTTGGCACTGATTGGTGTACGGTGTAAGCATCGGCGTATTGGCAACATATGCGACAGTTGTGTTGATTATGAGTGGGAAATGAGTTTGTTTGATTAGCTGGTTAGTTGATTTTTTCTCTTTCTGAGTAATGGTTAATGCAGAAGCACTTGAGGAGAGCGGAAAAAATAATGATTAAGAGTTTTGTTTTTGCCGCAAAGAGAACTGAAAACTCTTGTCCCAAGAAATTAAACTAAAGAATAAATAGGATTGAAGTGATTAAACGCTTTGGACATGTTTAATGAGCTGCTCAATTTTACGGAGGACTGTTTTTATAAATCTATTTTTCAATGTTTATGATTTTTTTTTTATTCAGTAGAGACGGCCAGGCCGTATTGCTAATGTTTATGATTATGATGCAACCTGCCTGCCATGACTCATAAAAGAAAATACAATCAGAAAACGAATATTTTCCTTCAACTTTGTCGGGAAGATTAATAAGAATATTATGAATAGGTTTTTCATAGCTTAGGTTTTATCAAACATGTTAGTAGCGAAAACAAAACATTTAAATATTAAATTCTATAGAAGATAACAGCTATTCAACATTTAATTTTAACAGCTATTCAACATTTTAAACATTTATTTTAAAATTCCAGCACATTGTACATTAAAGATGATTTACAAAATTCAATGAGAAATTAAATTTTTGTTTCAAATAAAAAAAAATAACAAAGTATATATTCAAGTTTGATTTTTTTATTATGTTCTTCCGCATCACATTGCCCAATGTTCTTATAAAATATCGCCAGTGTCTCGACACACACAACAACAGATAGCAGTCAAGATTTTAGACACAAAACATCTTGTCCGAAGATTGCCAGCTCACTTCGAAAAGTGTCGAAACTGACGGAAAATTGACACGCGTATTTGTGTGAGAGAGAGAGAGAGTGAGAATAGTGACAAAACGGCACAAGAACGACACGAACCCGGGAAGTTGAATGCCTAAGACCACAAAATAGTTCCACATCCTCCATCGTATCATTTCCCTTTTGCGCAAGATATGTAACGCCCTTCGTTCGCTCGATTTTCACGCCTTTGCCACAACCGCAACCTTCTCCTCGATCCTCGATGCGAACAAAAACAAAAAAACAACAAACTCCCATCATCCCGTCGACTTTCTTCCGACCGATGATCGGTCGATGAGGGACGATGAAATTCGAGCTGCCATTCTCAGTGTGTCGTTTCCTAGCTGCGTGTGTCACAGTTTGCGATGCGCGGTGGAATCTGTGGCGCTTGGAAACGCAAGTGTCGGTGGGTTATTGCCGGTCGACCGACAAACATAACCAAACAGCTTAAACACCCGGTACCCGGTGTCGGTCGGTCGGGGTCGTTTGAGCATCATATTTCACGCAAATGGTAATATTTCAAAGTTTTATGATCCCGAGCTTCGTTCCCGGAAAGAAACGCTCCCGGGCAGCTTCTAGGTAGAAGGGAATGAGTGAGAGAGAGAGAGAGTTGGTGGAAGGCTGAGAATGCTTGTACAATATATGAATATGCTGTATCGTTTCACTTTTCGTGTGACGTTGTTCATTACCGGTATTGCCCTGGCAGTATCAGGCCGCTAGACGCTAGACGTTTGATAAGATGTGGATGATATGTGTCTATATCACGCAATTGAAGAAGTTTATAGATTTCTTCAAAATAATTCTAGTAACATTCAAAACGTACAACTCATAGCATTTTTAATGCATAATTTTTGTGTGTTTACTTTCTTTAATTTCTTGTTTTTATTCGGTAGTAACTGCCACGGCCGTGATGCTTAAAGTTAAAAATTAACAATTCATTTTTGTAAGTAGTTTCCGCTTTCGGGCTCCCGATGATGCGGTTCCTCATCGACAGTCTTCATTGGCTGCTACTGCGTCTTGCTCCTTGGATTTTGGGCTGTTTCAATCCTTTACGAGAACCTCATCCTCGCAAGGATCTTCTGTCTTTAGGCTGGTGAACAACTATGCACATCTCTCATTCATTCATACGTTCATGCACACATTCATTCAAGCGATGTACAACATGTAGCAAAAAGACA
>KB669687.1:0-10524 GCA_000349105.1 Anopheles epiroticus
GGGAAAGCGGGTCCAGTTGAATTGGCCAATCCGTAATCCGATTCTACTTTTTCACTAGATGTCTCGTACTACTTTTTCCTCTCTCTCTCTCTCTCTCTCTCTCTCTCTCTCACTTTCACACAGTTTTCATGCATTGGTAAAGTTTCTTCGCCCACCGTCTCTTTCTCTCTCTCTCTCTCAGCTTGGACCCCACCATTCCCTTCCATCGGGCACAAACAACAAATGGTGAAAAGTCACAAAAATATGGTCATTTGTTAGGAAACATTTTTACCGCAAACAATTCCATTCTCTTTCCTTGCTTCATTGTGTGTATGTCTCGGAGTGTGGATAAGGGTACTTTTGTTTTGTTGCTTTTATATCCCCTCCCGCTCTTCCCATGCTGGTCTGGAACTGAGCCGGACAATGTGTTCCACCGCTACGGCAAGAGCACCGATTTTCAGCCACCGTGCTCCACAGAACATGCAATGAATCGGTTGTGGTGAAAAGTTTGTGCAAAGCAAAGTGTGCCTTGAGTGTTTTACACACCTTCAGCAGGCTCATCGATTCACAACACTGCATGCAGTTGGCAGAGGAGCAGCATGCGAAGGATAGAGACAAGAGCTTTTCCATATTATTTGCTGTAAAGCTGCTCTCTCTCTCTCTCTCTCTCTCTGCTGCAGACATTTCTTGTACCGACTGTGTTAAAAAAAATGATTCGGGTATGATTTGGTCAACATTCTGACATGTTCGGGGGGGACGGTGAGTTAAGACCCGTTAACAGATGGGTAACAAACAATGGTGAAGATGGGGGAACCGGTGGTAATGGAATGAAACAATGTACTTCCAAGCAAACTCTCTACCCAGATGGAAGGACAATGAATGATGTGAATATTTGGGTTTTTCTTTGCCTACAGTTTTTCTTTCTACGGTTTATGAGCGAAGGAAGTGCACGGTGGTGAAGAAGGTATCTTTTGAGTTTGCTTGTATGCTTATGTATTTTGTCTCGTTGCTTGCGGGAAATGGTGCGGTGTGCAATTTGTGGCTCTCTCCCATTAATAAGAATTTAATAGGCCAGTATTAGGTGCATCGTACTGGAAGTGGATGCTTTTTTTTGTTGTAGTTTGTGGTGTCGGTCTTGAGACTGGGAAAGGGTATTTAAATAACTTATTTTCTCTTAATCACTTAAACAATGCATATATTTGGTTTTCTTTTCGCTCTCTTCTTTACTGTTGTCTCAATTAGAGATCAAGTAGTGCATCTTAATTGAAGTAATTGCGTTTTGTTACGATTTTTCAACGTCTCATCCTGCATTTTACGCTATACACAACTACTTTCGCGAAATATGCTGTGTTTTCATTTAAGTACCAGGCGTCTCCATCACAAGATACATAATATGGTGCAATGTTCCCGAAAACGGTGGATGAGAAGGCCGTACTGACGGAAGAACCATTGCTTAGCATTGACAGTTTTTCTTTACTTTACACTTTTCTTCTTTCCAACTTTTCTGCGAGGAGTTTTTCCTTTTTAAAATACTGTGAAAAGTATTAAAACTCATAGTTATTAGTTGAGTAATGATTTTTGGAAATTGTTTAATTGTTTAATTGTTTAATTGTTTATTGATGTCTCATCTGCCCATCGTAGGTTTCATGAGGTCTCATACTTAAAAATAATTTGACAGTTACATAGTACGCGAATCAAATTCTTCCTAATCTTCTAAGTTTTACTCTTTCCATAAATAAACTGGGAGAGATGTTAAAGTCATATAAGTCGATAACTCTGTTAAATTTACGAATCATTGTACTTTAAAGGGTCTCGATTTCCAAACACAGTCCTATGTCTATCCTCTACTAATCTAAAACTGGATCGCATCGGCCTAACAGGAGCAGGGAAGCTAATTAATGAATGAAGCGTTGGTGAATCTATGTTACTTCTCATCAATTCTGCTACAAAATTACACATACAATTTTTTCTTCTGTCTGCTAGACTCTCCAAACCTAGCAGCATGCATCGCGTCTGATACTATGGAATGACGTTCCGTTGTTGCCATGGGAGAAGTCTAAATGCATAACTGGTTATTTTTCTTTGGATGCTGTTCAGACGCTTAGCCAAAGAGCTTGTGTGGGTCGACCATACCACACAGCCATATTCTAAAACTGACCGCACTAAGCTACAGTATAAAGCTTTTATGCAGACAGGGTCCTTAAAATCCTTTGTCATCCTCATAAAAAATCCAGCTGTTTGATTTCCCTTAGCTATGGTTTGTTCGATATGCGCATTAAACGTTAGGTGCTCATCCAATAATACACCAAGATCAAGAATGCTCGACCGATCACTATTTGTGGCGGTGTATGGTTTTATAATCTTCAAAAACTTTTTTTTTCGGTGGCACAACAACCCAGTTGAGTCAAGGCCTAGCCAAAGCACTAATGTGCTTTGGCTCTTTCTGTGACTGAGTGTACCCATCCATATCAAGATGGTTAGTCCTGCGTATGCGGGGGGTTGTGATTTAGTGTATCCATAGCCGGATAGTCAATTATGCGTATGGAGGGCGGCAGCGGTCCGAATGAGATTCGAACCGGCGACGGGCCTTTTAACAGCCCTACACCGTTACCACTGGACCACCAAGGCGGCCCCTTCAAAAACTTCAATTATTTTAATTAACTTTTAAAGCTGTTTTAATTTTTAAGAATTGTTTGATTTTCATGTAATCTCAATCGGTCAACATGTCGTTTTTTCTATTCGAAACGAAAATATATATTAGAGAATATATTTATATTTTTGGAAGCATTATAATGTCATATCAAGCAATACGACCTGGCCGTTTCTACCGAATAAAAAAAAATGTTACATCGATCATGGGGTATATGATGCTTCAAGTCATATCTTCAAAGCTTCAGGTCTTAGGAGTGAAACATCAAAGTGGATTAAAAATGCTAAAGCCTTTTTGCTTTCAACAAAAGTCATTGCCTGCTTTGGAATGACTGGGCTTATAGCCTGTTACAATTTCTGAGTTGTCAGATGACAGTTGGGAAATAACCTAGGTTCGGAAAATAACAAGACAGTAGGTACGCGTACACTGCCAAAATCGGGTAATCTTTTCCTGCTCGAAAAAGAATCGCGAACCCTGCTCTAATGCACCAATACATTTGAAAAAGAATTGTAGGCAGTGAATTTTGTGCAGGAATCGTATGATTTGTTCTTCTCCACGTAGGTCAGGACACTCCGAAAGGTTTGTAGTCGGATAAGTTCCAACGGGCAGCAATCTTGGTCATTTGCTGTTCCTGTTTTTCGTCAACGATGTGTCAACGAACCTGCCAGCTGACAATTTCCTTATCAATACCGATGATATGAAAATCTTTTCTGTTATTTGGGAACCAGAAAACCACGACCGATTGTAAGCTTCCCTGCAGAATTTTCATTCTTAGTGCACCCGCAATGGCTCGTCACTTTCCACCGAAAAATGCGAAACAATTTCGTTCAGCCCTTCACGACAAACATCGTATTACAGTTACACGATCAATGAACATTAGTGACAATAGTGCGCAAAAAACATGTCAAACATCTTGGCGTATTTTTCGACTCGAGGCCTACATTTAAGGACCAACTTGACCATAGTAGTCCACAGCAGTAGGGTATTTGGACGTATGACACGAGAACTGAACGAGATTTCTTGCACCAAGGCGCTATATTATTCGTTAATAAGGTCGCTGTTGGAATATGGAAGCATTGTGTGGTGGCCATCTGCTGCCCAGCTCCTTTCGCGTTTGGAGTCCATACAGCGCAAAATCACGCGGTTCACATTGCGCTCTTGGGACCAGACGATCGATTACCGCTCCCGATGTTTGCCCCTCGGGCTGCCTAACTTAGACGTGCGATTACGTCAAGCCAGATCCCTGTTTATCGCGGGACTCCTCGAGGGCCGAATTGAATCACCGTCCTTACTGGATGACATCAACTTAAATGTACCTGCTAGATCACTCCGGACTCGAGCAATGCTGACCGTCCCCACTCGAAGAACGGCCTTCGGTTCATGTGACCCGTTTCTGCGCATGTGTAGGCCGTTCAATGCTGCCAGCTATGGCTTTGAGCCGATTAACAGCATATTTTTGTACTGTATCGTATGTTTACATCATGTATGTAATTTATGTTGAATTTTGCTATCGATAGTCTGGGATCTAGAGGGCTCATAGGTCCATTGATAGTACAATAAACATAAACATAAACATAAGTGTTACATACGAACATGTAGCATCAGTAACTTCGTGTCCACCATAACGTATGTTACTTTTAATTACTGATTGTAACGTCAGCTAGGCATTAAACTATTAATACTTAAAAAAACTAATAGCAAATAGTGCTCATGCATTTCTACACCTAGATGCTTCTCGAGACTCTGCACTTATTAATAACCATATATCAGGGTAGTTTTTTGATGATGAGTCCCTGATGCGTATGTCGTAAATTGAAAGGTAGTAGTAACTTCTATGTCTATAACTCACAATTCAGTAACGATAAATTCAGAATTAAGAATTCAGAAATAGAGTGTCTGCACTATTGGTTAGTTGACTTGATCCTTCGGAAAGAGTTATTGCAAGCAAATACGACTTTACCGATATTGATCAACACAATGCAAAATGGTCTGCAAAAGTACATTATGCATAATTCAGGTTTAAGCAGTGCTTATGGTTCCTTTGGTGAATTTCATCGCAAACCAAGCTTATAACCGCTTCAATAAACATCTGTTACATCTGTTATTTTTCATACGACCACACCCCTGCTTGCATCGGATGATAGTTCTTTGGTATCAATTCTCCACGTTCACGTCAGTTTGCCCGTTCCCTCCCAGTAGTAACGTACGTAAAACAACCGATTCAAAATGGAGCGGCTTATTGAAATTATTGAAAAACGGCCTCAAATTCGTAATCCTTCCATTCCTTCGTTGGGCAGAGCTGCAGCTCAACGAGAACTGCAGCAGATGCACTCACTTCATCTTGCGAAACTTTTTGAAGCTCTCGGACATGCAGGTTCCCGTCCCGTTTGTATCCAGCAGCATCAACGGTAGTCCTTCATTTTCTCACAAAGCTTTCGAACCCGACCAACTCACTGCTCCCCCTCCTCCCTCCCTTCCCTCTTCCCCCTGAGGAAGGCAAACATTCCGACGACATGCTACCACATATATATTTTCGCAGCAAATAAAACTGTTTCTGATTTATTTCCTATTTGGGGGGAGGGCTAGGGAGCGAAGCGACTTAGTCGTACGGGTGGACCGAAGTGAGCGAGAGATGGACAAGCTGTACGTGCCCGGTCGCATTGCCATCGGTGGTCGGCATTAGCAGCAGCAGCAGACGGTTCGCCTTGGGACTTTGACTTTGTCGAGGCGGGGGACGCGAATGTGCCGAGAGCCGAGTGATTTAATGCGGGTTTACTTTGCCACTGTTTGTGGCTCATTCCGTATGCTGGTGTCTGTGGCGATGCTTTTATCTTGCCGGGGGGGGGGGGGGGGGGGCGAGGGAGAGTAAGGTTGCCAGTCGGCCACTTATCGGACGGGCAAATGGAAGGTCCGGTATCGATATTACGAAATGGTCGTATTTCAAGTTTTGCTCGCAACGGGTAGCAGTGATGCAGCCACCAGTTAAGAAATGCTTGCAAGGGACTTAAATTAGATTTGATTGATTTGAGAGTTTTGTCTGCTGTTGGGGTACTACCGTTCATGGAGTGGATGGAAAGCGTACTGCCCCAAGCATGAGACATGCTAAGCTTTTCATTACTTAATGAAGAGCGCAGCAATAGGGAATGGGTAGTGGCAAGAAAAACTTACTTTGCAGTAATCTCAAACATGCAATACTGGTACTCCCCAAAAATTATAATGTTCTTTAAAACTTATAGCAGTTATAAAAGCATATGTTTCCTCTTGATTTCGGAATTTTTCTGCGTTTTGCAGTATTTTAGGCGTTTTTTTGGTTTAATGTTCTCAGAAGATATTTCCACAGCGGAACAAATACGAAGTGTGCTTTAGGAGTAAGCTCTACTGACAAAGATGGAAAAAGGGATCTATAGTTTAAGAATCGGGACATTGTTCTTTCGAACATGACCTATGTTTTGTCCACATGTAATAAATTCATTGTCAAATCTTTTAAGTGGATCTGTTTTTCCAGAAAGGTACAGAATATACCTTACCTGCCTATATCCTGGCTAGAAAAATAATGTCCACCAAAATGCAGTGGCATTCACTCATATTGATATGTTTGGCGCATTGCCTTCAACCAGTACAAAGCTACGCTCCTACATGTATGCAATTTGCCTCGTCAACCGCCCAAATTTATGCAACTCAATTTAATCTTTGTTCATCATTAAACCCATTTCTAGCCATGACACTCTAAGCGAGTGAGTAACGGTAGCGTCACTTAATTATCCTCCTCGCTAAAACGGTTGTCTCACTACCGTCTAATTGCACTCGCCCAGGGAAGCTTAGAACACAATTATTTTTTTCATCGTAACGTGCAATCGAAACTGCTGAAGTTTCAACGACGGCGGCAAAAGCTTGAGGAACGAAAAATTGTACCTTCATTCATCTTTTTCTCCGATTTATCGCTCTATTTTCTACTCTGTTGCCCCTACCCGCCGTACCCAATCCCTCATTGTTATTTGTTTAGAGTTGTCTTCTAAATGCAAAGAACTAGCATCAAGGGCAGGGCACTACTTTGGACTGGCAACACACAAAAACCACCTCAGCGGTGTGGAAAATGAGCTAATTTTCGGTGAGTGAAAAATAGGTTAACTTTTGTGCCACGTTTTTTTCCACGCCCTCCGCACTGCTAAAGCTAAAATTGCTGTTTGAGCCATTTATCAACGCCGGTGTGCAAGCAAAAACGCACCGCTGCAGGCAAAGTGCAACAAGCAAAACTGACGATGTCGACAAAGTGTATATGTGTGTGTGTGCGTGTGCGTGTGTATGAGTGAGAGAAAAGTTCCCTTTTTTCCCTATACCTATAACGCTTTCTGTTTTGCTCTTTCACACACTTTTGTTGCTGTATGGCGTACATTGTTGCAAATTCCAATCGCTGCACAGAACGTACTACTAACCTGCGTGTTTCTGCTGCTGCATACTTTCGGGCTGTATGATTGTAGGAGCGCTTAAATGAGGTATACGTGCTAGGGTTGCGTACTGATACGTACCGGGAGGGTTGGTGAAGTTTAACGGATTCACTATGAGACTTTCGCATAGGTTTTGGAAATGTTTTTGTGCGAATTTTTGGCGCGATCCACGAACATCTACCTATGCTAAAGTCAAGCGCCCGAAAGTATGCAAATACAGTGTTACTTGTTTTAAGTGTTCATGAGTTTATGTTCTTCTTCTTCTACTTCTTCTTCTTGGGTGGCTTAATATCCCAGTAGGGTGAAGGGTTTAACCAGAATACCAATGTGATTGTGGCTCTTTCTGTGACTGAGTGTACCCATCCATAGCAAGATTGTTAATCCTGCGTATGGAGAGGGCGGCAGCGATCCGAATGGGATTCGATGCATCGTCGGGCCTGTTCGTATGAAACAGGTCTACGCCGCTACCCATGAGACCAGCCGAACCGCCCACACGAGTTTATATTAATGGTTTGAAAAAGTTGTTTGTTTCCTTTGCATACATTTAGGCGTATGTATTTTAATACGGTGTACATTCACTATTCTTCACATTTCACATTGCAGAATAATCGCACTCTATTCAATTCGCTCGTCACTAATGAGCTCGTAAATTAATACTCCTGACAGTATGTAAAATACGATTTTTTTTATTAAGCAAAAGACATTTGCAGCAATCTTCTTTACTCGTTCCTAAGATTATTCAGAAATTATTTGCTGAAATATTTGAATCACAAAAAAAAAGAAAATAGGAAAGTAATGTCTTGGAAGTCATTTGGAAGTGCAAACTATGGAATGTAGTTAAGTGATCATATTTTCAAAACATGCTGCCACATTAAATGATCTTTTCTAACCTTCCCAGCATCACACGCTTTCCCACTGTTTCTGCTTTTGCACTCTATACCCACGCCTGATTCCTTCGAGTTTCTAACCCGCATCGGCTCATCGTGCAATGCGAAAAGCAAAGTACCATTTCCTGGCTTCTGGCTTCCGGCTTCTATCGCATCCATCCCAAAAACTTCCCACAACCCACAGCACCATTATCCGCACTGCCCGTCGTAAAACAGGCACTAGTTCTAGCCGCCCGCGGCAAGATTAATTACTGTCATAATTTGAGTGGCTTTTTCCGTTTTTGGCGACAAACCAGCCCCTCACATCACGTGGTTTGCTCCCGCAACATGTTCCCCACCCTATTGCCAACCTGCCTCCCGTAGCCGTATCCGGTTAGAGAGCACAACTGCAAATTGGCTCTCATGCATCATCGTCAAAAGTGCGGCGGCGGATTTTCGCGATGTGAGCCGCGAAATTGAGCAACTTTCGGGTAAGCCAGGCCGCACCAGGCCATAGTGATGCCAATGAGGGGGAAAGCTAGACGTTTTGGCGCGTACGGAAGTTTCATTGCCGCAAAGTGCCGACGGGCAAATTCTCCTACTCGAAAGGGAGTGAGGAAGCGTGCAAAATTGGGAAAATTCATCTTCGACACTTGGCCATTAGGGGAACATTGACACGTCGCTGTAGCGGTTGATCGTTCGCGTCACTTTTAAAACTGTGGATTGAAATTTATGAAATTGCCAGAAGGAGGGACGGAGGATAGGGAGGTATAGGTTGGTATTAAGTGGAAAGCGACTAACATCAAATGGGTTTCATTTGACGAAATTATCGATAGCAAGTGCTATTCCCTTGATCTTCCCGTGGTGGATATTTGGTTCACGACGAGGTTATCGAATTCAATGTTGTGAATACGTACGATCGTGAGAGCTTTACTGAGGTTGAAATCAATCAAGCTTGAATGTTGCTTTTTATAAAAAGCAGCAATAGATTGGAGGAAAACAAAGAGACTTAGAATGCAAGTTGTTGCATTAAAATTTGATGGGTTATATTGAATATAATTAATTGGGAAAGAATTGAAATTGTAGCAATTTGGAGATGTATAATTCCTTTACTCCCAAGCCTCATAATAAAGCTTCTTAAAACTCATAACACTTTAAGTTGTAAAGTAAACCCTCATTCAATTTTCAAAAAACTTATTTTGAATGTTCCTACTTTTATTAAGTTTTGATTTGTTTTATTTGTCTTATATCTGATGCAATATTGTTATTTTTGATGCTAATGCTTGCAACCTAAATGTTTAACTAACTTACTAAGGAACTCGTGATGCATACTTTAAGGCGTTTAGAAGTTGAAAGAGGGTTAATGTTATAAATTGAATTCATTTGAAAAAGTTCGTTCGAAGTTCGAAGTGGGAAAGTCACATCCTGCATTACTAAATCGATATTATTATAACCAGTGATGCTTTGTTTGGCTTTTAATTCTATTTAATTCAATAAAAAATCTCACCAATTTTGACCATTCATTAAAATTGATCAAAATTCATTCACACTCCACCCGTCTCCAAATTGTGTCTCATTAAGTTGCAGGCAAGCTTGTAATTAATTTACTTCGCAAATCGCTCTTTCCAGAGCGCTTCACAGCCCTTCACTATCGTGGGCTAGATTCATACTGCGAACAAAACAACAAGACAAACAAACAAACCCGATCGAACACTCCCTCACAACGCCGTACTTCCTGGGAAAGGGACCACCGATCAAAACCGCCCATAATCGGTGCCGTCGCCGTGGTTGCAAAACGTACCCCCAACCGGCGCAGTCCCTTCGACTGGGTACCCCAGACACCATTCACTCCCAATTTTCACTCAATTTAACGCTCTGAATGGAAAATAAATTCGCGCTTCTTGCGGCCCATTAATTTTGAACAGTGATAGTACAAATTTCATTACATCCGCTCTAGTTGTCCACGGCGTAACCGGCCACCACGATGGTCCTCTTCGCGTCAGAAGTGTTGGTGTGCATGTGTATGTATCTTGCGCTCCACATTGGGCAGTAGTACTTCAGACGTCTAACGGGAGCCATACTGGCCACTGGACGTGAATTAAAAGGGACAGTTTTAATTAAACGCTTCTGATCACGTGCAATGTGTGAATGCGTGTGTGTGTGCGTGTGTTTGTGCACGGTAAATAAATATTCGATGTGCAACAAATTCGCTAACGCGAGGTTTGGTTTTGGTGTGATAAAACGGTGTGAAGGGGGGGGGGGGGCTGAGCATGAGGATAGTAGAGTAGAAACCATGGGCATCGCGCGATTAATGGTGGCTTTTGTGAATTGGTTTATTGGTTGCGTTTTTTCGTTGATCGATGATTGACTACGGGTTTGTGGTTAAATTATTAGATGTTCGTTAGTGTTAGAAACATAGTAACCCGCGATCATAGTATACATTGGGATCTGTATATATAAATAGTGGAATATTGCACATAAATAGTTAGTCCATCTTTAACCTCCAAACCACACAGCTACTCTCAACAGGTTATGGGCCCAGACCCAGAGTGAAAATTTTCCGAAAAGATCCTAGAAGATTCTA
>KB669691.1:0-10384 GCA_000349105.1 Anopheles epiroticus
AACGTAGCGTCACAGTATGCACAACTGATGATGCAGCCAGTGGCCTCTAGTGGTTCAGCACAAGAGAAGCAAATAGCCGCCATCGCGAAATCACGCGTGATCACAGCACAACACTGCTAAGCCGAGCAGGAAAAAACAGCAGGAAACCACAGTTGCGGTTCAACTAAACAATTCGCCAAGACGAAACGATGATGTGTAGCCGTTTAATAGTCCGTAGAATAGGCAACAATGCGATGCGACGCAGAAAACACACGGAAATTAATTAAAAATCGCAGAGCGCAACGGGAGTGCGGCCAAACAATTCAACGTCAAACGCGCTTTTTGACATGTGACTATCAAGTGACATGCTTCGATTCCACGTTAACTTGCCCCCAGTTCCAACCGTACTAACAAAGAGGACGACATTATCGCACATTGCTAAAATATTCGACCCTCTTGGTTTGCTCAGCCCAACCATCATCATTGGGAAGATATTTATGCAACAACTGTGGTCCTTAAAGGTTAACGACAAGCCCTGGGACTGGGATAGCGAGCTACCATCGCATCTTCAACAGGAGTGGTCTACGTTTTACTCCAAACTGCAATACATTCGGGAAATTCGCATTCCTCGATTCGCAGCACTCAGAGGAGCCACAAGAGTGCAATTGCATATCTTCGCAGATGCGTCGCAGAATGCATATGGTGCCTGCTGCTACCTCAGGGCAGAGGGTCATTCTGGTATTTCAGTGCAACTATTGGCAGCGAAATCAAAGGTTGTGTCGCTGGCGAACACCAACTCAATTGCTAGGCTGGAGCTTTGTGCAACAAGATTGGCAACAGAACTATTCCGGAAGGTTAGTGGATCCTTAACTGCTACATATGAAGCATTTGAGTGGACAGACTCAATGACCGTCCTTTACTGGCTGCAATCATCACCACGACGCTGGAAGCCATTTGTGTTCAATCGAGTGGCACAGATTCAAGCAGAAACGGGAATCAAGTGCTGGAATCATGTTCCTGGCGTGGACAATGCGGCAGATGATGTATCACGTGGTCTTCTTCCAGACAAACTTCAGTCGTATCATCGGTGGTGGCATGGTCCACATTGGTTAAGTGGCACGGAAGAAAGCTGGCCGAAAGGAGAATCTACAATGGAAGAAGCCGAATCATCAGAAGATGAACGAGTAGTGAAACCAACAGTTGCTGCGATGGCTACTATAAACGATTTTAGAAGCAGCTTATTTGCACGCTTTTCCACATACCTCAAGCTTCGACGAACTACTGCATATTGTTTACGCTTCATTCGATGTTTGAAGGCCAGGGAGATACGGGCACGATTCGCTACGCACACACCACTTCGGGACCTCGTTACCTCAGTCCCACCACTAACCAGCAGTGAGTTGCAACTGTCGGAGCTGCGATTGTGTCACCTTGCCCAGCAGGATTCGTTTTCGGAAGATCGACACCAGATCACCAACGGCAGGGAGCTATCACGTAGCTCGATGCTGAAATGGCTTTCGCCATTCATCGACGAGACAGGAATCAAGCGTGTTGGTGGACGGCTTCACAATGCGCAACTTCCCGACTGCACGAAACATCCTATTCTACTCTCATCAAAACATCAACTGGCCGCATTAATCACTGAAGCATACCACCAAAAATACTTGCATGCCGGGCCGGAACTTCTACTATCCATTCTTCGTCAACGGTTTTGGATCATCGGTGGCCGCAATTTGACGAAGTCTGTTTTCCATCGGTGCGTCAAATGCTTCAGACTCAAACCAACATTGGTGAACCAAGCCGCCGCTGATCTTCCTACTTCGAGAGTTGCACCAACAAGACCGTTTTCGGTGAGCGGTATCATTAACTGTCGACGTTTTGTGCTCGTTCGGCGTTTTGTGGCTCGCAGGGGTAAAATCGTTGAGCTGCATTCAGATAACGCCACCACATTCAAGGGAGCGGCACATGAACTTCGTCGATTGTATGAAATGTTCAAGTGTAGTGAACAGGAACGTAGCGAAATATTTAATTGGTGCGCCACTTTACTCTGATAGCTGAGGTCGAACTTTGCATGAATTCGCGTCCTTTGATTCCATTATCGAGTGATCCTTCAGACACAGAACCGCTCACACCAGGACATTTTTTAGTCGGGTCAAATATGTTGTCCCTGCCGCAGGTTGATAGAAGCCAGATTCCAACGAATAGATTGAAGGAACTCGAATTAGTGCAAAAACATTTGCAATCGATTTGGTCTCGGTGGTATCCGGAATATCTACAACAGCTTCAGGCCCGAGCAAAACATTCCATGGCTCAACCGGTACAGCTAGAAGAGGGACAATTGGCTATAATCAAGGAAGATAATGTTCCACCTACCTTATGGCCAATGGGCAGAATCACTAAGTTACATCCAGGCAAAGACGGTATCGTTAGGGTTGTAACACTCAACACAGCGGCAGGAAAACAAATTGTTCGAGACACAGCGAGAATTGCGATTCTCCCTAACCCATTACGTGCAGCGAGTGAAGGTGCAAATTAGATTGCTACGAGGATCGAACATGTAAACAAACCGCAATTGACAGATAACAGATAACAAAGATGAGCTAGGAAGAGACCAAGGTCGTTCGAGCAGAGCAAACTATCGATTCAAATCAATTGGAAAGGATTGTTTATATTAAAGAAGTGCCTTCTTTGGTGGCCGGAAATGTTGGAAATGTTAGATTAATTAGGTTAATAATATTGGCAAAAAAATTTAACCTAATTAATCTAACATTTCCAACAGACATCATAGACATAAACATAGCAACGTTTACCTATGTGTTCACGTAGCACGTCATTCATAGCTCGTTGAAAAATTGATGGTGCATTTTTAAGCTCAAATGGCATATGAACAAATTCGTACTTGCCAAAATTAACAGAAAATGCGGTTTTCTCTATGTATTTCGTGTTCAATTTAATCTGATGAAACCCCGAAGCTAAGTCAAGGGTTGTGAAGTATTTATTTCCTCCTAGTTGGTCTAAAATATTTGAAATCTCAGGCATAGGATATTTATCTGAAATAGTTTTCTGGTTCAGTTTCCGGTAATCAATAACTAATCTGAACTTCTTTTCTCCTGAGGCTTTCTTTCTTCGGTATGATCCACACTGTGGAATTCCATGGGGACTTAGATGGCCTTATAATTCCATCTCTTAAAAATCAGTAGTACGGATATCGCATTCTACTCTTGTAGTACACGTTAGTTTGTTTTCAGAGTCATGAAAAATTTGTTTGAATGTTTGAAAGGTTTTAAGCAAAGCTTCCTTTTCATTACATTTCAGATGGGTTGTCCTAATATTTTTTTCGAAATATAAGATTATTTACTTTACGGGTTGGCTCTTGGGCAATAGAATTGTAAAGGTACCTTTAAATTCTTTTGGTTTCCTAACACAAAAATATTTGGCTCATTAGAAGTAATTTTCTCTCAAAATTGGTTCGAAAATATCGAATTCAATAATTTTTGAAATATTATCTTTTCCTGTTATGCCTTGTATGGTTTCTGAAGCAATGTTTTTGATACTTCTGCCAGATAAATTGGCCCATTTGTTTGATATTAAGTTTACGTTGGCACCACAATCAACTAAAAGTGTTGTTTCTCCCTTTGAGGTTGGAATAATAATATACAGGAGTGGGGGCACGTTTTTGCTTGATTTTCCCATTTGTTCCTCAATCCCGTAGTTTCCTCTAAAAATCACTACTTTGGAAACGTACTCTGCTTCTTCGGTTACTTCTTCTGTTTCACTTTCATAATTTGGAGGATCGTCAGCATGCTCATTTAATTCATCAAACTCTTATACCTCATGATTTTCATTTTCCTGTAATGTGTGTGCCATCCGTTTCGGAAAAGGGTTATTCCGTTGCATTGAAGATGTTGAAGGTCTAGCAAATTTTGGTCTATATCCGTAATCAATCATTCTCGACCGAATCGAGTGATCGACTTCCATAGGTTCGATCTTCGGTGTAGGTTTGATTTCTCGATAACCGTGTTTATTTGACGGTTCTGAAACTATATTATATTGTATTAATCCTATTCTAATTCACACGTTAATTCCAAATTACTTTTCTTACTTTTCTCGCCCCTTTCTACTTCTAGTGCTTCTACCTTTGCCTTAACTCGCTTGATACGCGTACTGCTCTGTATGTTGTTCTTTACTTTCTGCCCGTGTTCAACCTCGCTAGCCATAGGCTTTTAACCTTTACGGTCCGACGCTGACTTCGTGTGCCAGGGGTTCTCAGCGGCCAGACGCGTCGAACGAAGTCGTCGCAACATACCCCCGCCCGTGAACTCACCCTATCTTACCGAATGAGTTTTGTTTTGGTTTGGGTTCACTATCCTTCGAGACGTCCAAAACAGCGAGCTTAGTGGCTGATCGTCGTTGCAATCCGTTCGACGTTCGCACTAATGCCTCTTTGACTCTACCGTCCTTACCTGGTGTCACTTTATCGATTATCCCCCTGGTCCACCGATCTTTGGTGGTGCTACCGACTATCAACACAAGATCCCCCGGTTTTATATCTTCTACCTCTTGGAACCATTTTCTCCTCCTAGTGATAACCGGTAAATACTCCTTCAACCACCTTTGCCAAATTTTATCCGTCAGGAATCTCGCTAGCTTCCAACTACTCCTAAGAGTTGCTTTTTGATCTACATCTTCCGATAAACTCAGTTTTGTGCCGCTTGAGTTAGCTAATAGAAAATGATTAGGTGTTAACGACTCCTGGGTGGCGGATTCCAGTGGAAATTATGTTAGTGTTCTAGAGTTTATCATCGCTTCAGCTTCTAATATACAGTTTCTAGCGTCTCGTCATCCGGCTTACGTGGTGCATCTATCATCTATCTATCACGGTACTGATTGCGGTTTTCACTGATCTAACTAGTCTTTCCCAAGCACCCCCCCGCATGTGGTGTTGCTGGCGGTATGAATTCCCAGGTGGTTGAGGGACTTGTGAATGCTAATGCTAATTCGCTATGGATCTCTGTCGTAAGGATATTGCTAACTCGTTGAAAACAGGTTGCATTGTCTGACCAGAATTCCTTAGGTATGCCCCGTCTAGCAATGAAGCGTTTTACAGCCATTATACATGACTCGGTACTTAGCAAATGTACTAATTCCAAGTGCACTGTCCTAATAGTAAGACACGTGAAGAGTGCTACCCATCGTTTCGCGTTGGCTCGCCCTACACGAACTAACACTGGCCCGAAATAGTCTAATCCGGTATAGGTAAACGGTTGAGTAAATGCCGCCAGTCGCATTTTTGGCAGGGGGGCCATGGGCGGCTGCCGTGGAGTTGCTCTCATTACAGGGTTTTCAGCGGTTGTATTGACATGTTCAACGAGCTGTTGATTTGTTCGGGCGGGCTCTTTCAAAAAGTTATTGAATTGTACCGAAGATGGCGTTGACAAGTTCGGCACGGTGGTTGAATTGTTCATTTGAGGCTGTGTCTCGGCTAAACTATAGGCTAATGTCTCGGCTAAACCGGCTGTACATGTTTGACAGGCAGCCGGTTTAGCCGAGACACTAATCTATAGTTTAGCCGAGACACAGCTTCAACGAACAATTCAATCACCGTGCCGAACTTGTCAACGCCATCTTCGGTACTATTCAATAACTTTTTGAAAGAGTCAATTGTATGCTCGAACAAATCAACAGCTCGTTTAACATGTCAATACAACCGCTGAAAACCCTGTAATCTGCAGTACGCGCATACGTCCGTAATCCGCTTCACTAATGCTCTAAGGTTGGGAATGTCGAAGCGTTGGCGGATTTCGTTTACCACTGCCTCTCTATTTGCGTGTTGATACTGGAGGTGGTACCAACCTACAACAAGAGACGTAATATGATTATTTTTTGGAAGTAAGACAGGGTACTTAGCTTCGTAGTTGATGTAGATTGATGCAACGATTCGTCCTCTCGTCCTTAGGGTTCCGTCTCCGTCCATGAAGGGCCACTTTTTGAAAATGGAACTTGTTTTGGGAAGTATGTTGTGTCGTCCCTGGGGATCTCCTTTTGTTTTGCATAACACGTCAATCTCGTCTGGGTAGGCCTCGTACTGAGCAATCTTCCAGATTGTTAGCTCTGATCTCCGAAGCTCTTCTTGTGTTAACAACCCAAGTTCTAACGGTTTACCACCAGCTTTGCATTTCAGGTTGTTTTTGGAACGAATAATGTATGCCATGGACCGAAGGAGTTTCTTCCAAAGTGTTATGATCAAAGTTGCGCAGCACTGACAACGGGGGTTACGTTTACCCCAGCGGATCGAGATCGAGCGGCGAATAGATTCCTCGGACATACGTCACTCGGACAAAACGTACCGGTAAAAACGATAAGTAAGATAGCGATGGCGGTTAGGCGAAAAAAGCATAAATAGGGCTCAACAGCGTACCGATGTTCTTTTCGACCGGCATAAGGGTATAGAATAGATTAGAATTTTGGCGCTTGTACCCTAAGTGGCCTAAAATCGATCAACAACCGTTATCATTTAATCCATTTTACAGCCCATCCGAACTTGCAGCAACACAAATACTGAATCGCGACAAGTTAATCCTTTGGGACGGCTGATGAATGTGCAGATGCGCCCCACGTTCTTCTTCTTCTTCTGGAAATGCTTGTTTCGTTGGCCATTGTTCCTCTGGCTCATGTAGGAACTGAGGACCGGTGAACCAGGAATTCACCATGGTCAGCTCCGGTCCGGTGTTCCACTTTGTAGTCAGGTCCACAACATTTTGTTTCGAGAGGACCCATCTCCAGTCGCACGGTTCTGTCGTTGATAAAATCTCTCCTACTCTTACTGAGACAAACTGTTGGTAGCGTCTTGGGTTCGCTGATTTTATCCATGCCAAACAGAGTCCAGCATCACTCCACAAAAGGTAACGCATTATCGTGAAGGAGTGTTGTTCTTTGATCATATTAAGCATTCTACAACCTAGCTCTGCTGCTTTCTGTTCAAGTTTTGGTACGGAGATCGTCTTGAGGGGTGCTACTTTAGTTTTTCCCCCTATAAGTCCTACTTGGATCTTATTATCGTTTTCTATTCGGAAGTATGCCACTGCACTGTACGCAGTTTCACTGGCGTCGACAAACACATGCAATTGTAGTTCGTCTAGATTTCTCGGATACTTTTTCGGAAAGTAGCATCTTGGGATGCGTAATTCTTCTAAGCGTGGCAGCAGATTCGTCCATTCGCGCCATTGTTGGCATAGATCGACTGGTATTTGGTCATCCCAGTCGATTCTTTTGATCCGTATCTCTTGAATGAATGTTTTACCGTGCACAAGAAAGAATGATACAAGCCCCATTGGGTCGAACATGCTCATTACAACCTTCAGTTTCTCTCGTTTAGTAGGAATATGATCCTCTCGAAGAATATGTTGTATGTTTTCGTTTGAGGAAAAGGAGAATGCGAAAACGTCTTCTTCAATCTTCCATTTCATTCCTAGTACCTATCCGGTGTCGCAACCCCCCCCCCCCCGCGTTCTAGCATAAGGTCCTTCGACTTCTCTACAGCTGGATCTTCGATACATTGCAGTACTTCGGACGAGTTCGATAGGAAACTTCGTAGAGTGAAACCGCCTTTCGAGTGAACCAGTTTTACTTCTTGCACGATCTTTACAGCTTCTTCAACTGTCGTGAAGCTCTGCAGGTAGTCATCCACGTAGTGGTTGTTAATGATCGCGTTCGCAGCTCTTGGAAATTCATCCCAATGTTCTCGAGCGTTGAGGTTATTTACAAACTGAGCTGCGGCCGTTGAGCATGTTGAACCAAACGTCGCCACATTCATTACATACACTTGGATCGGATCTGATTGTCTTCTACGATAAACGAAGCGTTGTGATTAACGATCAGGATGTTGAATCTTTATTTGGTGAAACATTTCCATAATGTCCCCGGATACTACTATAGGATATTGTCGAAATTTACTTAACACTTGTGGTAGCGGTGTCAAGAGGTCAGGTCCTTTAAGCATTCTCTAGTTGAATGAGACTCCTTTTGCTTTTGCTGCTGCATCCCATATCAATCCAATCTTGCCTGGTTTTTTTGGATTCTGTACCACTCCCAACGGTAAGTACCAGATTCTTTCTACATCGACAGAGGATAGTTCTTCTAGACTTGCTCTATGTGCATACCCTTTTGCTTCGTACTCGGCTATAGTTTGTCGTACCTTTTCTTCCAACGCCGGTATTTGTTCGAATCTTCTTTCTAGCGCTTCCCATCTCCTTACGGCCATGGGGTAACCATCAGGAAATTCGGGGCTATCGGTGTTCCATAAAAGTCCCGTTTCGAAACGGTTGCCTGTAGCTATGCGTCTTGTTGTTTCGGCTAGTAGGCGGTTTGAACGGTTATCTTCTTCTGATTCTAAATTTCTTAACCCTTTAGTGCCATAATCCTCTAGTGTAAAATACTCTCGTAGTTGATCGTTCATCTGTTTATCATTATCTGACGGCGGCGCCACGTGAAAATTTACCATTGCTGTTACGTTCGTTTCTCCTCCTGCAGCAATGGGTTCTGATGATCTTCCTTCACGTAGTTTGGAAGCATGAGTCGACTGACCGTTCTTACGTTCTCCAATTTGTACTGGGTATTTCTGTCAATTCCGGAAATATTCAGTCGTATTATTTCTGAATTGGGCTCGCTCCTTTTTATCTGTCCTGTCCATTGTAGCGTGAGTGGTGTCTTCTGGCCGTGCACGTTCAGATAGCTGGCTACTGATTCATCAATCAATGAGTATGCTGATCCCTCATGGTTGGGGTATCGTGAGTATGTATGGCTCAGGCGCTGACAGGCCTTTCCGTGGTTGCCGGGGAGTGTAGCAACGTGTGATGCTTTAGTCGACATCTATCCACTCCGCAGCTTACCCATGATTTACAGGGCCACTTACCGTGGTTGTTCAAACACGTTCTGCATAGGGATTTATTTTTAACGAATTTCCAACGTTCGTCCACGTCGGCAGCTTTGAACTGTTCGCACTCGTACACTCGATGCCCATCGCGCTGGCACACTGCACAAATTTTCCGTTGAGTTATAGGGAATGGTACCAAACCTTCTCGGGGCTTATCTTGTTTCTCGTTTGTTGTTACATGTGTGTTCGAAGCAACCGTGGTTCTCCTTCTCCTCTCTCCTAATCTACTGATTTCGTGCGGGTCATGCGTCACTGCACATGCGTGCCTTGCCAGTCGCGCAGCGTAAACGCTAAAGCCCAGTAATCCTTCAACTGCTTTTTCTTCCTGATAGGCAGACCAGTTCAATATCATCTCACCGGAAAGTTTTTCTTCCAGTTCTTCCAGCAACGTTGGATTGTTCAAATACGCATCTAGTTTGGCTGCTTTCGTATGGTTCGTTAGCCCTTGCACTGCAAGGCCAAACTCTATTACCGTCTTCATCCTATCCGACCTCGGAGGTGGCAGACTACGTATTCTGCTTAACAGAGAACGGATCAACAAACTTGGCTTTCCATATACCATCTTAAGGGTTGCTAACACTTTCGGAACAGTTTCTTTTAATACAAGCTGATCTTTCACCAATTCGAGGGCATTTCCCTTGAGCGATCTTCGCAGTTTTATCAGAATCTCCGAATTACTAAGACCACACGTATCTATTATCTCCTCAAATTCACTAAAAAACTTCGGCCACTCTTCTGGATCACCACTAAAGCACGATACTTCTTTGCCTAGTAAGTGACGCGCTGCTATTTGTCTCTGTGACAGATGTTCCTTCTCTTTTCGACTACCTTCGGCCGTGTTACAAGAGGTTGCATGCTGGGTCCTGTTGAGACGGAGCTAGCGAGAGCGTTCTCACGAGGCTTCGTTCTCTCTCCAGTCATTCCTTTGCTTGTACTTAGCCAACATACTACCTTCTCTTCGTAACTTTTCTCCGATCCCAAACGGCTTGCTTGAGATGACTGCAGCATTATCTCGCGCCATTTTTCAAGCGACTCTCGACACACGCTCTGTTCCAAGGCTTTTGCTTCCGCTTCGGTTTTAATTGCGTTTTGCCGAAGGGTGCTTTCCTCCTCGGCGAGCCTCTTTTTCTCTTCGAGCCGACGAGCTTTCTCTTCATTATCACGACGTTGCATCTCTCTCTTTTCTTTAATCCCTCGCACCCCTAAATGCTCTTCTTCCTCTATTAACTTAAGCTGCTCCTCCGTGTTTAATGAGACGCGAGTAGATACTACACTTCCCTGTGCGTTACGTACACTTCTCTTTGTGGAAGCCGTTGACCCCATCCTCGACCGCGTGAATGGCCTTAAAAAGGCTGTGTCTCGATCGTCACGGAACTTGGCTGCCGTGGTATCCTGCTTCACTTTGCACTTAGAGCAAACGTATCTTGATTTAGGGTTCTGTAAAAGAGTTGGATCCGACGCCCCTAGAAGGCT
>KB669692.1:0-71427 GCA_000349105.1 Anopheles epiroticus
AGAGTCATACATATACGGTATAAGTAAAACAGGCCTTTACGTTCTGGGAGTGTGCTGGTAAGTTTTCATTGCCATATTTTCATCATCATACCACATCAACACACACACGTTTCGAGTCTTACGCAGCATTCGGAAGTAGAGGAGTAAACTGTAGAGGGAATTTAATTAAAATTTGCAGGCCGAAAAGGCTGACGAAAACGCTTGCATAAAGTTTGTGTGCAGCTTAACCACACATACACACACAAAACCCATCCCTGCCCGTAAAGCGTGCTCAGGAAAGGCTTTTCTTTTTCCACCATTTGCGTACCGTGCACCGTGTGCGAGTGTAAGTGACCATTTTATACACAAGTTTGGCCGGCCGTCTCTCGGTTTGCATCATCATCGTCACCAGTTCGGCAGGGCGAGAAGCAGCAGTGTTGCGGTTCAACGTTGTCCAGGTGCATAAGCAGCAGCAACTACCCGTGGGGAAGGTGCATGAATGCACTAAATAAAGCACGAGAGTTTTAGCTTTCGGCGACACGGTGTACAAAATCCTTCCCCATACAAAACAGGCACCCACACATGATGTGGCTTTCATGCCGCAGCGAAAAGGAGGGAGAAAAAAATGGTAGGGCAGTAAACTCTCTCCATCGGAATGGAAGGCTTTGATCATGGGCTCCGTTTCGAAGTCCACACATACACACCCACAACGTCGTTGCCTAAAGTTCTGTGAACATATTAAGGACCTGCCCGGATTTCAACACTGAAAACCACGGCCAGGGGACGGACCGGGAGCACTGGAAATTGTAACTAAGTCCGCTTAATCCGTGGTGCTTGTTGTCACATGGATTAAGCTGCCGGAAGTTGGAGCTGCTAGGGTGGGCCGATGGGAAAATCACTTTCCTCATCACCTAAGCGGTTTGCATTCGATGTGCCGTAACAGCTTAACTTAGCTTTAACAAATAAAATACAAACAGAGCTTTATATAAATTCGGGAAACATTCTCTCGAAACATAAAAATAAGAGCAAAGAAATTGGAAATAAGCCCTTGAAAATGGTAACTATAAAATATTTAATTAAATATTTAATTTCATTAAATATTTAATATTTGTATGACACATTTTCTTCAAAACACATCTAAAAGGAATGTCTAGATAAAAAGAAACCCAAACGGCCTTAAGAACGTTTTACCTTTATCCTCAATTTGTTCCATTTTGACTGGTACTCACTCTTGCTTCCTTCCCCTCCACTCCGGGGAATGCAACAACCACAAGTCCATAAAAATGTTTACCTGTCCAGGGATAGTTTTCCGTTTTATTATCATGCCATTTCTGGCAGGAAATGCGGGTGTACCGTGCGACTACCACTTTGCTCCCCACAGTTGACAGAACGTGACATCTTTGCAAGATCAAGAAAATAAATACGATTTCTTGCCTTTTCCCATGAACCCAACACGGCACACCCCCTTCCTGATGCCGTAATCAATGTTTTATTTGGTTGTAATGTTCACGGTGTAAGGGGTATCATTCTTTCGGCTACTGTAAGGGGAAAACAGATATCACTCTTTCGGCTAGCTTGCCTGTTTCCGAAGCATGAAATCATTATCACACACGACTTTTCTCGCAAATGGGGCTATGCGTGGCTGTTTACGGGCCCCCAACCATCGGGCAGCAAAATTCACCTTTTTTGCCCAAACCCAGAACCAAAAACACAGAGCACCGCAGTTCCTAGGCAGGCTGGCAGATTCGATACTGCCAGAGGTTTAGAAAGCTCCTGGGAGTGTGCACACACACACACACACACACACACGCGCAGCGGGCAAACCAGAAAGGTAATGTATTCACTGTCCATTTTCCTTTCACTGAAATACGCGTGGGAATTGCTAGCTGGCCAAGAAGGAAGGAAGACACACACACAAACATCCGCCACATCGGACCACAGACCCTGTTGCTGACGGCATCATACAAAACCAGACAGCCGACATCGACCGACTCCGAACGGCCACTGTGCCGTCCGTAAGGGTTCTCTCCTTCGGCGGGATGGCAATGATCTGTTCTGTTTGCATTTGTCGGTGAATAAATTTCCAACACTTCCTCCCTTTCCCAGGAGGGTTGGCGCGCGTTCTTCTCGCCATCCGCTTCCGCAGGACCGCACCGAACAGCAGCAGCGCATCATGAATTTCCGGTTTCCGATCATCCGCTTTCGGGCGGCAGAGGAAGCGCTCGGTTTGCTCTGCCTCAGGGGAACAATACGGTACGCGCCGGGCAGAAAATGGAGTCGAAAAGTGGCAGGCGAAAGCCGCTCCAGCGCTCTCCGGGAAGCGAAAACTGTTACGAAACGGCCGGAAACGACAACCGGAAACAAACGAGATCATTTCGTCGTCGTCGTCGTTGTCGTCGTGGTCGTGGTTGTTGGTCAATATTGTTGTTGTTTCTTGGCTATCGCACCGGTGCCTTTTCTCAACTGATGTCTACCGTCGCTCCCATCAACAGAGACAGCTTTAGTGAATATGAGTGACAGGAATTGAAGGAAGGAATATATGCTTAAAGTAAGAGGATGTCTTCTTTGCAGCAGAGCATGGGATAAAGCATTTGACCATCCTGAACAAACGGTGTCCATCGTCTGCCGACAAAAAAAAAAACGATGTTGGAATAATGTTTTAAGCACGGAAAACCTTAAATTTTCTCAACCCTTTCTAGGTGAGTGAGAAACAAAATCAATCAACCACTTGCACGAGAGCCACCAGGCGCCTCCATTGCATGAAACACACACACACACGTGCGCGCACCGTTTAAGCTTTCAAAATGATGGAAGAGCTAGTGAAATGAAAGAGGCTAGACGCGATACGGATGGAAATTCGATTGCATGAAAAATGGGGTACCGATTTCAATCGCCAGGATGTGATCGGAATGCGTCGGACACGCAAACGGAGTATTTCAACTTAGTTTTATTTTCTCGCGCCGGGACGGGTCTGAACTTTTCTCCATTTCTATTGCCTCATTCAAGCTGAGCAGAAAAATTGCGGCAAGACAAACATGAAACCAGTGACCGGACTTTATGTTATCTATTTTCGCATTCCAACACACCTTTTAGCCTCTTTTTAGCACGCAGCCTCTCCTTTGCAATAGATATAAAATATTTAGATCGCTTCATTTCGTCGGAAAGCATCAGCTAAAAAGCCGACGCTTTATATGGAACAGCTCCGGGAGGGTGGGGGGACTGTGTGTATCCGGTCGGCAGTGGCATCGGGTTTATATGAAAACGAAACGGTGAAAATAGGGAAGCTGGCTACCACCTTTCCTTCGCGTGTCTTTTTGAGCTGTTAAATCGACGATAAACCCCGTTCCCAATTCTCTAACCTTACAAATTGATGCTTTCAAAAACACACCTTCACTAGCGGGTGGCGGCCCAAACTGGCAATGGATATTGCTGTCGGGACACAGGGGTAAAGCACCAGCGTCATGAATATTTAATCGCCTAAACGAAGATTCCAATCGAAAACATTTCCAGCACACGACACACGTGTATCGAGCGGGAGCCTTTTCTTGGCCCTCCAAACACCGGCAACATATTATGCTCCTTCCTTACCGAATAGCAAGACTTGTAGCGTATGTGTAAGTGTGTGCGCTGAAAGTTGTTGTAAATGCCGTGCTAAGTATTCTGCCGTTCCTTGGTCACCCTTTTTTTATATTTCGTCTCCATTCTTTACAAGCAGTAACAAACATAAGCGTGTAGTGCAAAAACCAAAAGGACACTCGCATTTTGCCGATTGTGAAAGTTAATGGGTGCGGGAGATGCGGTGGTGGTGGGGTTTTGGGGCCATTTTTCCGTTACCAATCCCGTGGAAAGTTTTCCTTGTCCGTTGCCGTTACTTGTTTTATGTGTCCAAAAATTGTAGGTTTTATTGTCGGACCTTGCCGGTGGCGCTCCCCATCAACCCTTGGAGTCGTTTTATGTATGTTCTCTGTACAGTTCATTGCTACCGAATCCTCTTTTGCTGGTGCTTTGAATTCTGTAACAATAGCGAGGCAATAAGCGCTACGGTAGAAGCGTTGAAGAAAAGAAAAACGTCCAGCAGCAGAAGAAAAATCGTTGCAGCAGCAGAAGCAACACCTTTAAATTGATTTATGAATAATACATACCGTTGGAGCAAGGTGATGCAACGCGTCCCTTTTTTCGCACGATGCGCTTCCACATCCTTTTCTAAGCGCACATACACACACACACACACACACACACACACACACACAAAAATGGACCCTTTTTGCTCTGCTCTACTCGAGAAGATGGTAAGCGTGAAAGATTTTGTTGTGCTATGCAAATGTGTGTTCTCCCTTCCGTTCCACCGCGCCCACTGTTTGCACTGAGCGGGCAGCAGAAGCGCGCCCGCGCCACAGTCACACCAGGAAAAGGCGTCGGGAAAGGTGCGAGACGGCACACCCACCCCTAACCTCAGGGACGGGGAAGCTAAAGTTTCACCTGACTGTGTATGTGCTGGTGGCTTAAAGTTTCTTGTATTTGCATTGTCCCGACAGGGATGGGAAGTCCAAACACACACACGCGCACAGAAGCCGGCTTGCCGAGCAGTCGTTACGAGACTCGCTCGCTCATTTGCGAATCCTTCCACTGTCGGCACCAATCTTATGCTCTTGAGGTTTTGAGTGGATGCGCCCTGCCAACCCGCCGTGTGTCAAACAAAATAAAAAAAGGGTGTGGAAAACCACCAACAAATCCTGGCCCACACGATATCTTTGGTGTTCCGTTCCATTTTCCCACCGGCAGACTAAGGTTCCCGGCTTGAGCCACACACTAAGAAGCTGGTGTACGGTGCCCGGTCTGGTCTGGGACTCGAGCGATGGAAGGTGCGTGGTGTTGTTCGCTTCTTAAAATCCAGCGAGAAATGCTCATGAATGGGTAATGCGATCTGTTTACCCTAAGCTGCTGCTGCGAGCAAGCAATGCCACGCAAATAATGGCAAGAGGCGAGATTCCTTCGCCCTCGTCACTGCTTCTCATATGCTAAATTGCCGATGGCAAGAAAGTATGTTTTCTTTCCTTCGCGCATCATCGCCGCCGACGGTATCGAAGAGGTGCTTGCGGGATCGGTGTGACGGTGTCTCAGCCGTGTCGGGAAGTGTGATAATACTGTCTCAATTTTCCCGATCATTATCGAATTTCCATTTTCCGGCGAAGGGGCAAGCATCTTGAGGTATCTTGGAGTATTTGCCGCGGGCTAACTTGCTTGCGAGACGTCACAGCCCCACCGGTGCATTTATTACGTTGGTGAAAAGTTTATGAGTGCCCTATTTGCCCATGGGAAGGAACGCTTACAGATAGTTTTATCCCTTTTGACAATTGGTTAACAAACGAATGCTGGCGTGACGTTGTTGAAGGACACTCCCTTTCTTGCCCATTTCCGCTCCGAAAGCTGTCACTTGTCGTATCAGAACTGTCGCTCTCCATCAGCACCGATCAACACCACATGCATCGCGAGTCCGCCGCGTCGTCAAACTGCTTCACCGCCCTCTCTCCCCGGGTGGGGTATAAAATATTTAGTCAGGCTATTTTCCGCAACGGCAAACTCACCGTCACCATCGGACACTGTCTCCTGCGAAACGACTCCATTCTTACAACCGTTAACTTTTACGGTGGAAATCTCGCGTGAGTTAAATATGCATAAACGAGCCAAACCGGGCCTGTGCTCCGCCCTCCGTCACTTTTTACACCCTCGGGCACACAGCCACACATTGGCGAAAGGAACGAAAGTAAGAACTTTGCTTCGCATTCAATTCCATTCAAGTAGTTTTCCTTGCACCGGTGAAGCGAATCGATGGCCCGAAGCAAATCCCCGCCGAGCTCCGTGTGTCTGTGCGGTTACAATGCAACATCGGTGAGACACCAGCTTCCCGAAACGAAGCGCACAGCAAAAAATCGTGGCTCTCCCATCACGGTAAAAAAAATGGAAACTTTCAGCACTCGGGTTGGCTAACAATGCAACACTCTGCGCGCACCAACACAAAATGTAACCCCCATTGAAAACGGAGCGACAAAAAACAAAAGCGAAAAGTGCACTACCACCACCCGTTGTTTCATACCACCACACCCCGCGAGGGGGCGGTAGGGACCGAAGCCAATTGTTGGTCCGTTAAGAACAGATTCAATATTTATGCCGGTTGGTGCCGCTACTTTTGCCGATGGCTGAGAAATCGAAAGTTTCTCTCTTCGGTGGGCAAAAACTAAAACAATTCAACACATTCCGCGTGCCCGGTGTCAACTTCAATCTTTGGTTTCACCGACAGGGATGGGGTGGGCGCGTAAGTTTCGCGATACTACCGCCCAAGCGCTAACTAGTGGAACGTCGCAAAGTTGAAACGTTAATTTGATCAAAAGTTTTGCGATAACGACTTCATCACGGTACGAAGTGGGTAAGCGAAACTGTACACTGTCGGTGGTAAAAAGTTTGCCAGCTGCAGTGAAGGAGGGGAAGGCGAGAGGGAGGGGGAGGATTATTTCATATTTCAAACGAATACACTCCTATTGCCACCGGGATGGTGGAATGTGAGGCGTTATGCTGACGAGTAGGGTTTTATTATGAGTTGGAAAAATATATGAAATTTGGATCAATCACAAGTAACTACATTTTTAATCTATAAGTTTTCATTGAACGATGAAAAGGCCTTAAAAGTTTACTTTGAAGTAATTTAAACTGTAATACAACCTTCAATTAGCCCTTAAACGAAACTTTTTTATTTATTTCTCCCAAAACTAGTCGAACATATCTATAAAAACTATGTTGAAATTTCTTAAGCTTTGTAAGTTAAGTAACTAAAAACTTGAAGAAAGTTGTAAGTTCAACCATTAATAGGAGCTTCAACCTGTCTTATGCAGTCTCGCCTGACCCATATCGCAACACAGCTTGCAATATTTCGCAAAAACTAATTACACCAAAACTTCAAAAGCAATTAATTACCCACACAAAAGTGTCTCACTCACACAAGAGGCAACGACTAAATTTCGTACGGAGCACCCTGCCGGGCGGAACCATAATTCCACCAAACAATCTATTTTAATTCCCTGCCCTTCAGCGACATCCGATCCTGCTTTAGCTTCAACTGCTGCTGTTGCACAGCAAATTCTAACCAATTTAGAGAGATTTTCAAAATCCAAACGCAACTGCAACAATACCAACCCTTCTGTGAGGGGTGCAACAGGCACCCTACAGCAAAACCGACCAGTCACGGCTGTTGGGTCGAGAAGTATGAAAAACCGCGACGTAAGACAAATACTGTGCGTATGTGTATGTGTGTGGACAATAACACCGTGCTGGAGTTATAAACGATCGCGGTCGTAAACGTACACAAAACACCTCCGCCACACAGTTGGCGAAGCTTCCCTTTTCGCTACTGCTCGGCTACTGCTGATGTAAGCGCGCTCTGCCTGACTCGGTTGAACCAAGTTTTTTTTTATGTATGAGAACGAATCATTCTTACTGCATACATTACATGCGCCATTTGCCGTCCGTGAAAGATTCTGTGGCCTGTGTGCGAACGATCCAAGCGCGCTGGAAAGGGCGGGGGGAAGGTGAAGTCCAACTATCTTCAGACATTTATTTTTACCGGCTCACCGTACATGTTGCCACCTTCACTGCGAAACGGTTCCATTCGAAACAGATGTGAAATATTTCCGATCCGAACTTCTTGGTAGCGTTGAAATAAAATGCCATCTCATGTTAATTGATATTTCCTCCAACACGTGCTGTTTGGAACTGCTACACAAATAGTTTAGCACAGCAGAAGAAGGGAAACGTTGTTTGCTTTTATTTTAAAATACTGTTGTAGGTGAACAATATGAAAGTAAAAGGTTTTTTTCTTTCTTACAACAAATGGAACTTGATACAACCGCACCTAGAGAAATAGGAAGCAGAGGCAACTGTTGCTCAACTTCTCTAGCTTCTAGTGCACCATTCTTCCATATGCTTCCAGCGTGCTGATTAATGGGATTTTCTCATAACCACTTCAACAACGCCCTGGCAATGCTTTCAACGATGGGAAATTCAATAAGAATCAATATTTCTGTAAGCCACGTTGTTTTCTTTCTTCTAAAACCCCACAAAATACAAACACACAAGTCCATACGGTTTCGCTGGCCGACTGCTATCTCTGCCCAGGACGCAAACAGAACCACCAGAAGGACCTAACTTGTCGAACTCCCCAGCCAGTGATTCTGTTCGAACTTTGCGCACAGCGAAGGGCTAAGGATATTTTCTTAAGAACAAACCAAGAGTTGCCTAGGGCTGTTTTCCGAGCAAGCAAGCCCTACCTTTAGCATGGTCCTTTTTCTGTCTGTTCCTCCCCACCGGTGAGGATAACGAGCATGGACACCAGACACATCCGTACCGTAATGCCAGCAACCAACCAACCGGTGACCATCCGCTATCGTGATAGAGAGGTAAAGACAGCGAGTTCTCGTTCCTTTACGGGGAAGGGGGGGGGGGGGTGGTAGGTTGGCAAAAATGTGTACTGCACGCCCGTTTGATGTCTCGGGAGTTTTGTGTTATTTCTTTCCCCTTTTCCTCTTCCACAAGCGCCAGTAGGATAGAGTACCGTTTGGTAAGGAATGGACGAAGAATGCGTAGAAGAAAAAAAAAATTCAACAAAATGAAAATCGGTGATTTTGGCCGCTTCTTGGAATGCAGCGAGGAGTAAGAAAAAGAAGAAGACAAAAAAAAACAGTCCAAACACCCACACTAACGCCACTGGGATTGAAATGTTCGCCAAAATTGAGGTGCGTACCCTGCAAGGAGCGCAAGGATATGCCTTTTCGCGTGCCGCACTAAAATATGCAGCAGAATCGAAAAGAAGAAAGAAAACCGGATCTTCATCGGAGGGCCGTTGTTGTTGCCGGGACTGTTTTGCTTTGACTTGCTCAGCAGCAAAAAAAAACCTGAACAAAGTACATGGAAAATTCCAAAAAGGTAAAATATACGTCCGATCATAAGGACCACACTGCCGGAAATGGAATGGAACCGGCATGAATACCTTGGGTGAAATTCTTTCAGTACCTTTACTCATCCCGCCTGGCCCGGAAAAACTTAAGAGGTTAGACAGGAAGCGACTGGACTTCGGCGAACGCACGCTGTGCGTGTGTCCGATGTCTCGGGAAGATGGCGAAAAACGGAAATCAAACACGCTTTTCAATTGCAAGGTTTTATAAAGCGAAAAGGCGGCGGGCAAGAAAGGTGTACCACGAGAACGGTAAGAAAATTTAATTAGACTAATGAAATAATTAAATCGAGAATGAGGAAATTCACGATAAGGGTGCGTTTTTTTGTGTGTGAAATGACTTTAGATAAATACCGGCTCGACACTGCACCAAACGGTAATCCCAAACCGTGGATAGGATGGTTGTTCATTTCCACCATTTCAGCCATCCGGGCACAATTAAATCTGCGTTATCCCGCTCTGAGCAATCAATACACCCAGCGGAAAACTGTATGAAAATATCCAATTACTAAAGCTGCAAAAGCGTGATGCTCTTGCTTGCAGAACGAGAGCGAGAACCAGTTTCCTTTTTGTCAAGTAAAAGGCAAAGATTTATTTGAGTTGAACGTGAAATGCAGCACTTTTAATAAAATATTTCATACCTCAATTTGAAGGCCCAATTAAAAATCTCATTAAAGGCTACTTGCTACTTAAAAACCCCGCAACATTAAAGTACACATGAACCATAAAGCAAGATATTGCTGTGTCTAAGAAAGTGCTCGTTTGGCACATTTCCTTCAAGGCAGAGTGACATTTAAATGTGTTTAAATGGGTACCACCATCCAAATTGTCCATCAAACTCCCATAAGAAGAAGGTTCTTCAAGTAACTGTCAAACCATTGGCCACCCTCCATCGACAATGTTTGACTAGGCACCGCTGGTGGTAAGCGGCATTAATTACCTTTCTCGCTTTCTCGGTGAAACATTTTGCCTAATCACGCGTCACTTTTACGTCGCAATTGAGGCAGCTTGGTGGCACGTTTTACAATAAGCAATCGTTGTAAAGAATGTAATTGCTTCCGACGAATTTTTATTCCAGCAGAGTGGGGCGGCAACACTATGGTGACAGGTGTTGGAAGGCTGTTCCACAGGATCAACCGGAAAAACGGAACCCGTCAATTAACCTTGCGCGCGAAAATGTGTCACACGAGCTCTCAACTTTACGGCAAAACAATTTTAAGGAACTGCCCGAAAGCGAAAAACGAACCGCACAACAACACGCCCGCGAAATGATCTCGCCCTGCTGAATAATTCAATTCCTTGCTGTGTTCTTCCAAAACTCTGCCAACGGAACTCTGTAAGGGACAGGAAAGAAAAGCGGTGAACGCTGGAAGTCAGCCAAGGCGCTCTCAACACAGTGACATAAAGTAAAGCATGCAACGACGTACCGTTTTCTTCACCCTCCGACGCTAAGAACCATTTCCCACTGCCGGACCTGAAATTGGAACCGATCTTTTAGATGGCGGGCTGGACTGGCTGAGGAGGGTGGTGTCGGTATTATTTTGTGGGTGAAAATGTTTTTCCCAAAATATGGTTTTTACCGGGTTTAATGATCCACAGCGCAGCCCGCCGTTGTCGCCACCGTTGGCCATACACCGCATTTTGTGGTACCGTTTCGGATGGATTTTAGAATGACTGAAACGACGCACAGTCGGGGCAGTAATCTCTTACTGGTTTTTTACTCTCCCTTCTTACCCCATTGAGTCAGGCCGTTTTTTTTTCGTGTTTTGTACGATGATGTATTTCTATAAAATTAATATCCTTCCCCGATCGTTGAGGCGCGCTCAAGACGGACGCTGGTGAAAGAGACACACCAGCGAAGCAACAGTTTCGCAAGACGACACGGGTAACAATAACAGCAAAACTTCCCAGCGACAGTCCTGTTCGTTCGCGTTGCTGGGCGTCGTAAATAAAACCGCTTTTATGAAAAACGATTCCTGAAAGCCAATAAACGGGACGGCCACCGTGTGAACGAATGTGCATCGCCCGGCACTATACAGCGTGGTCTCGGAACAGAAACCCAAAACGACACATAATATAAACTTAGGCCCACTCTTGCAAGCGCACGAAACGCCCAGGTGCAACAGCGGCCGTGTTGTGCTGTGTGTTTGTTATTAGTGTTTACAAGAAAACGCGGCGCGACTCGGTGGGCGGATGTTGTGACTAGTATTTTTGCCTTCGCGCCGTTCCCTCGTCCGTCCGAGAGCAGGCATAAACACGGCACTGGCACAGGCACTGTGGCGAACTGTGGCGAGGCCAGGCAAAACAGGCGCACCCGGTGCGCTCCCAGTGCCGGTTGATAATCATAAACATAAATTTAAATTTAATTATTTACAGAAACATCATTTGCTGGCAGCGGGAAGAAAACTGGGCCCAACGACGATTCGAGGGAACGGTTGGCATTTTAAAGACAGCACCAGCCCGAAATCGGTCGACTTGTGGTAGAGTTTTTCTTTCCTTTTTTGGATCGAAGACAAAGAAGCGGCCCAATGTAGTACCTGCCGGTACTATAAACCATGCTGTGGTGTGCGGTTTGAGAGCACGGTATGGAATCAGACAAGGATTTCTTTTCATGCGTCACTACCACCTTCAGTCAGATAGATTCTCGCAGCAAGGGAAAGGAACCCAACCAGCTTAACGGCACGGACGACGGAGTAGGATATTGGTCCAAAGGATTAATCCGACAAGCGAGCAGACCGGGGTAGGGCACGGAAAAGGAGAGGCTTACCACGCACAAACAGTGCTAATTACATTTAATCACGGTCTAACGGTGAACGCTTGGGCAAAACGGCAAAGTGACTGGACCGAACCACCCAACCAGCAGCCGCAGCACACAGAAACCCGCCAACAAAAACCTTGGGCTTGGGCGCGGAAAACTCTTCGCATCATGATAAACGGCAAACGGGGTGTTGGTGGTGTGGGTGGTAAAATTCAATTAGCAACAGGCGCGCCCTAGCAGGTCTTGCAAAACGGGACCCTACGAGGGGAACGGGCGCCACACAGCGTTCGTTAATTTTAGATTGCGCCTGCAGGGTATGCAACCGAGCAGCACCGGCGATATTAAAGCCTCATCGCAGCGTTGCTACTGCTTGGCTCTTTGTATGTAGTTTGGTTTGATTGTCATTTGTTTCGTAAGTATTACTTGCTACGATGTTAGGCAATAAATAAAAAAATAATTAACTAAATAAATATACCAGTCTAGCTTTAAAGTTAAGCTTCTATGTTTTAGAACAGAGAAGATAATTCTGATCCACAACAATGTGCGCTCTTCTGATGGAATGGCTTGTAGCGGAGCCTCTTTTGATTTTATCACACAATAAACGTCATTTTTATGTCGTTTCCAAAACAGCAAGCACACACACACACATACCCATGTACACCTGTGCCTCAACTTCCACCACCAGCCCCAAGGTATAGAAAGTGGCATATAGCATATTTTATTGCACGCTCCTAAGCCGATGGCGAGAGGTGTTAAAATCCGCGCCATTCAATCTTACTACATGAAACCACAATTACCACTGATACCGTCTCCCGGCAGCAGGACCGCCCCACTTCGGGTTACCATTATCATGGTGAGTATATTTACCGGTGAAGAAACACACCTCACCGCTCTTCTCGCTCGGTAAGCTTAAAGCCAAGACGAAGCCACAGGGAGCGAGGCGGGGCCACTTTTGCTGTCAATAAAAGTAATTACTTAATCCTCCTAGGAGCAGGATTACATCATTAAACAGGGGCCACGATCGCGCAACGTGCCCGCGAGTTTCAGCGACAAAAAACCGTGCATCGCATCACAAAATATGCTCCAAGCACTCCATGCCTGATTTTCCCTCCCAACCCCCTCCCCAAAATTGACGAATGGGATAGAAATGTTTTCTTACCGCCAGGGTGAAAAGAAATGGAAAATGAGAACCTAGCAAAAAAAAACCGTGAAACAGTAGCAATGTTAAAGGAGGCTAAGAGAAAGGTGGCGTATTCGAGAAGAAAATCAGGTAGAGAAACATTCATCCCTCACCAGTGGGTAAAAGGGAATGATGGCAGGTGAGGTGCGCTCGGTTCTGCTCCATTTCTTGTACAGCCCACAATCACGCCCGTACCTTTCCACCTGGCATATTGAATTCGTTTGGCAAAAGCGGGAAAAGCGCAACAAGCATTTTCCCTAACCGCGGCGACGTGCGGTTGCTTTATTCTTCTCGTTCGCTCCATTTCTCACCGTGCGTTTATCATCTTCTCCTTCTGCCTTGCGGTTGCGCCCCCGGCCACCATTTTTCATGGCAGGAAATTTATTAAGTACTTACGAAATAATAACACCCTTAAATTTCAATCTGCCACCCCGCTCTGCTGGCAGTGAACACGCGTTGCTTCCGCCTTCGTCCCCGGACACCTGAGCACCAGTGCGCCTGCTTGTAGGCAATGCGTGCGGGAGCAAAATGCAGGCAGAAACGAAATAACTTGTTCGTGTAAGCCGACAATCTCTGACAATCTCACGTTGGGGGAGCTGCTGGTTTACGCAGGCAAGGCTGGCCTTTAAAGATGTTGCTCAAATGACGTGTAACCGAGAATCTTGCTTTTTTTTTCATGCACATGTACCTGGTCGATCAACATTCATTGCGTTGTTTGCTCGTTGCGACAGAGTGTAGTCTTTCAAACTTACCTAAAACGAGAAGAGTAAGAGAAATACAATAAGTAAATGAAAGGTAAAACCTTAGATTTGGGTGATCGCAATTAAAGGATAGACAAACGCAAAAGAAAAAAAAAACTACTTTCTTCAAATCATAAATGAAAAATTCACTATCTAATTTTCCGGGTTTCACGCTTACCCATCGCAAAGCTTTTTTCGCCCGTTCGCAAAAAAAAACACACAGAAAAGCAAATAAAAATAAATGTGTAAAAGATTAAATTCCCCCCCACGGCCCGCAGTACGACGAAAGTTGCAAAGAATTTTCTTATTACATCTAATGACGAGCTTTCGAAACATGAACAAGAATTCACAAACATGTTACCGACGAATGTGGGGAAGGGGGAGTGGGTGCAAATTGGAAAGTAAGCACATGTGTGCCAGTCGGTGGGGATGGATAATTTTTTGTATTAATGTGTTTTCCCTACCAGCCCTCGGTGTTGCTCGCTGATTTCAAAGATTCACCCAGTGCGCAACGATAACCATTAATATTTTACTCCCACACCGAAAACCTTACGGCACAGACAAAAAAAAACACTCCACAATGTGGAGACTCTTTCACAGCGCAGTTATCACCGTTCGCTACCACAATCCAATGTGCTTGCAGATGAAGATAAGGCAAAGAAAGGGAGAAAAACGGCAACCCACAGCCGCAGCAGCCGCACAAAAGAATTCGGGGACCCAGCGAGCGCGTTTGCTTTCCCCTTTTGCTCCTCTTCGTTTTCTTTCGGCAAAACTTTTGGTCGCGCTTGTTTGCTTAACGCTGCTTACACAGATTGTTGTTCTCGCGCGGCTGTGCTGTAGGAAACGGATGGCAAACGGAAGAAAAGAGAAAGTCCCCGCAAAGTCCTCTACATCCACCACCAGCAAATGTGCCCGCTTACAGGGGCAACGAAACTCCCGGCATGTCTGTGAATGACGGTGGCAGCTTTAAGAAGGCACACGCCCGGCAGTTCTGGTCGGAAAAACAAAGCAAAGAAATGGAATCACAAAAAGCCAGCAGGTAACGGAGCCTTTCTTTTTACGCAATTTGAAGAGGCAACAAGAAAGGGGAGGAGGGTGTTGGTAAGGTGGGATGGTAAGGGATGGCACAATCGGGTGCGGCACGCTGTCGTTTTGCGGCTCCTTTCCTTGCTATCACCACCCATCGCATCATGTTGGCGTACGCTTCTCGCTGCCAGCTAGGAAAATTGTTTTCCCTAATCTTTCAGTAACTTCTGTATCTCAGCCGGGCGCTTCTGGTGAAGGCATGCGGGCCAAAAAGGTGCAGGGGAAAATAAGCTAGAAAAAAGTGTTTCTTCTTTCTCGGCCTAGCAGCAACAGCATTGCCCGTGTAACGAATCAAGACAACAGAAGAAAAAAAAATACACATGAAGCAACCAACCTGAACACTCTTCTAGCACCACCAGCGAATTTGTGTTGCCAGTGGCGGGTGGTGGCGGCAGCAGGGAAGAAGAAATTTAATTTAAAATTGTTTTTCCTTTTATTTCTGAGCTTTGAAATATTAAAATTTTTATGCACTCCGCTCCAAGCGCCAGGGAAAACCTTTCCATTCCGCGGGTAAGGAGGCGTCCTGCCGTGCGTGCAGCGCACAGCATTGTCAAGTGGTTGTCACTGAAGAAAGAAATCGTATTAATGGCAGCGGGCCGACCGGAAAGGAAAATTGAAAACCCGGTCCTGTTGATTAAGAAGCCTCCGGCCAGTTTTTCCTCCGCTTCTGGCAAGATTTAATAATCTACCAGAGCGATTAATGGGACACAATTGTTTCGGTCTGCATGCTACTTGGAGGAGCGTAATAAGTTCCACCGATTATGCTTATTGCCATTACAGCTTGTTGCGTTTTCCTCAACCAACGCCTCATGAACCGTTTATCGAGCTTAAAAGTGAATTAATTTGTCTCAATCGATGTTTCTGCTCAGCAACAGCATTTTTGGTCGACATTTTACTTAATGTTTGGTGCAGTTTTGAAAAAGAAAAGCAATAAAATAACAATACCATCCATAAACGTTTGTCCGTTTTAGCTCTCCGAAAGCTATCATTAGATTACAAATCCCATTACCGACACGTTTGGTGAGGTGTGGCCACGTACGATTAGTAATTTCAATCTGCGCCGTGGTTAGAAAGGCGGTTGCGTGATTGCTTCATTTCCGGGCACTCAGCGAAAATTACCACAAATGCTCACCTCACCACAGTGTGTCCTGCCCGTCCGGCCGTTCAGCGCAATAATAAACCCGCCTCCGTTCACTGATTATTCATTATAAATCGTGGTAAGGTTTTTTTTTTCGAAAAGATTAAATGCATGCACCCGGCATTGCAACACTGTCGGCGGCAGCGGCACTGATGGTGCTGACAATAAAAAAGCATTTAATAATATATTGAAGCAAAAGGAATCGATTTAATAGTCATTAGGTGATGGCTGGTCACCACAAACAAATCACCACCTTGGCGGTCTTAAGCAACCGGGCGCCTCCATCGGGTCGATTTGAAAAATGTATGGGAAAAACCAGTATGCATGAGTATCACTGGTGTCAATGGGGACTTGTGTCTATGAATGAATGAAGGCAGCACATTTCCTAGTGGTGTTGGAAATTAAGTGTTGCTTGAGCATTTCAGCAGAGGCCTATCTCGCTGTGGCAATCGTTTCGAGTGAACGGAAAAAACCAGTGAATTATAGGATTGGTTTTCGATAGCTGGCAGATAATTTTAAATTGCAGCTTAATAGCAGGTCAAAGATAAACTGTCAATCACAAGAAAAAAACATTTTTAACAAAAGAGTAAGACCATGGGTGATGGTGCTAATGGTGTTACTAGCAACATTGTTGCTGGATGGCTGCATGGGTTTGCTGGCCTTGCAACATGACAACAATGCCACGTATTAAACGTCTATCGCTTGTGTTTTTTTTTGTTCAAATATTCATAAAACTTTTTGATGATTCATTTTTGATCTTGAAATAATCAGCAATTACAAGAAATAAAAAATAAAATAAGGAAAACAAAAATTAAATAAAAACTACAACGTAAATGTTTTTCATTTGCTTTTACCTTCCAAATTCAATTTCTTGTTTTGTTACAAATAACCACGTTAAAAAGCATTAAATATTGCACATAACTCCTTTCAAGACGACTTAAAAAAGGTGGAAATCTTTCGATTTATTTATTACTTAAATTTATTCCACCCTTAAAAGACTCTCAGTCGTGTAGTGACTAACCGCCAAACGCCAGAAACACAATTATTATATGCTATTCCCGACCTGTCATTGTGACTGTACGCGTACCGCAAGCCAGATCAGTTTTCCACACCCAAATGCACACCCGTACGTCTTCCGAAACGGTAGACGCGCGCGCGCCACACTGCACTGGAGCACTGCAGCATATCCACACATGATGCACCACGATTACACGCGGGTGGGCGCCCATCACCCCGTATTAAATTCAATTTATAGCTCAACGCCCTCTCTCTGGAGAGCGGTGGTGTGGTGTGTGTGTGTGTGTGTGTGTGTGTGTTTGCATCGGACAGGTCCGATCGTCGAGTGATAGGGACGCGGGGAAACCATCCTCACCCTACTGCACTGCTGGCTACGCGGCACGCTAAAGGGCATAACGTAAGGACGGCTAGAACGGGTGAACGGAAGGTTCATAGAGCTGTCAAACTGCATCAACCTGTGGGCATGTTGCGAGAGCAGAGTTTGCGGTCGTCGCCATCAACTAAGCAGCCCAACACAACCGGCGTCGTTTTGGGAGGGAAATGTGTCTGCGTTGTCTCCACCGCGCTTTAACTCAGCCAAGCATCGTGCGATAGGCATATTGTCGCATCACGCGATATCCGGAACGCATGCTGACACAATTTTGAGGTTATAATACAGTAATTTTAATAGTCTTCGGTGTGTCAGTGTATGTGGCTGGCTGCGCTACGTATGAAAATTGAGTTTGTAAAGCATTGCTTAGTACCAAAACAGAGGCAGTACCAGCACGTTGCAATCTCCCAAACCGCCAGCCAAATGTAACGTTTTCTCCTTCGTCTCGTCGTTAGTTCACCAAAGTTGGTCACCCCAAATGCATCACCCGTGTGTGTGTGTGCGCGCGCGTATCACCTTATTGTACCGGATGCGTATCGCACTACCACCACCACCCGTCCCACCAGCATCAAATCAATAAATCAATCATTATTTATTCATCGTCAAGCGTACTAATTTACATATTTATAGGCTAAAATTTACGACACGATGCGCTTCTGTTGTGAAGGGGGCCGGGCAGCCCAGCTGCGCACACATTTCGGCCTGCCACACGGCAGCTATCGATCACCGTCCATTCATCAATTGTGCCGTTTTACGGGCGAGAAAGAGAGAGGAGGCGCGGGGTGAGTGCATTTGTGCCTGCATTGATGCAACATTTCTCATTTTACCGAAGCACCGAAAATTGCGGACAAAAGCAAACACACCAGCGGAAACTGTTGCTAGAAAATGGGTTGAATTTTTGGACCGTTTTTTGTGTGCTGTGCGTTTTATTTTAAAGTTGTGCCTGGCATAGTGTTGAAACCGTCACATGCATGCGCGACACGAATGCATTCGGAAAAGCCAACGTTTACTGATCCCGTTTCCTTTCTGCACGCTCTTTGTTACGGCAGCACGAATTGGACCCGCGTTCGCAGGGCAATAAACAAGCGGTATGTATTGGTATGAAATCAAAGTAAAGCTCTAAGCCTATTATTTACGCACTGTCAAGCATTACAACATCCGCGTTGGCAATGGTGGCAATAAATAGAGCTGACAACACAAAATTACCGCTTTAAATTAAACTCAACAATCCCTCACAACGGGCGGAAGCAAAAACCGTAAACGAATCAAAACATATATTTCAATTAACATCTTTACAGCTCCATCGAAAACCAATCGCATTCATGCACCGCATTCAGCTGAACAGAAGCTGAACAGAGCTTGGGTGAAAAATAAAACGAATCGTTCTTTGATTAGTGGCCAGTTTTGAACCATTTCTTGATTTTTACGACCTAAGCCTCCCCCTGCCAACTGGCAGCAAAAAGGGATTGATTTTATTTCTATTTATTCTTTTCCACCTCCTCCGTCCTTCCTGTTTGCCATATACGGGCGGATGATTTAATGCTTCTCTCACCCGCGTTGGTAGTCCTTCAACAAAACGAAAGCAAAATGCAAAGCACCGCGGGCCAAAAGGGCAAGCGTTCGCTGCCCGCTTCAGCAAAACACTAAACGGGATTGTAAATAAAAACCGAAAAGTCCCGGAACAACTCAATCTACATTCGACGCGTGCGTATGTAACCGTACCCTTAAAGCCGGAACCGTTCCGTGGCGATTGGCAACGAGTGGGTCGGCAGGGCTAATCAGACGAGAACAGGGCGGACCGGAGACGCTTGACCTGTAGAGCTCTGTAGATGATGGATTTACGATCGGCACCCCATCGCTTCCTCTTCCCAAAAGTGGGGGAGGGGGCCCATATCGGTGACCTAGAGAGGGATCCGGTCGACCTTTTAACAGCGTGCGCCTTTCATCTTGTATTCAATCTTCTCCTGCCTGCCAGCAGGACGAAACCTTTTTTTTTTGTTTTTGCTCGATATGCGCGCCTGAGAGCTTTTTATTTGACCTCATCTAAATCTTTATTTCTCCCAGCTCTGTTTTACGGCAGTTCCTGGTTGCCCTTTGGTTTTTCATCAAATCGATACCCGAGCGTCCTTCTGTGTGTGTGTGTGTGCGTGTGCATGTATATTTCAGATTCTGGTCGTGCTTCGGCCCCAAAGGGAGTGGAAAAAGAGTGTGGCAAAGGTAATCGGGGGGAAGGCTTTATCCAAGATTATCAATTCGATATCAATTGGTGCTCTTTACGTGTGCGGCAAAACCCCGGACAGACCAGGGCAGGGCGGGCAGACTTTATGACTTTTTTTTCCGTTCACCATTCACCGTTCGCTTCAGCATGTGAACCTGTTGCTTTCAGCGGGTAAGCGGAAATCAAGGGGGGGGGAAACTGCTGGAGCTCCTTTAGATAGCGCGGAAATAGCCCCTGCGAAATTGTTGACTTTCTCTCGCACCATCGAACTCACCCAAAACTAATAAGGATGCAAGATGTGCCCAGCACCGTTCCTCACCTACCACTGTCCAATCCAAACCGATGCACAAACCCTCTCCTCTCACTTCCTTCCCCACCATCAAACGCTTATCAATCAATTCCCTTCAAAGAGGGTGTACGCGGTGTTGTGTCTGTGGTGTTTAGATAGGACGGTTGCCGGGTTATCGATCTTTGGGCTCGATAAGCCCGTTCCGCACCGCCCTTCATCACCCGTGCACAAATGTGTCACAACGGCGATGGGAAAACTCGAATGGAAACAGCCAACGAAATTGGTTATTGATTCACCGGGCGGGCCCACCCGAAAAAGTTTTCACTTTCTCCATTCACAGTCGCGGCGCACGAGAGCGTTTGTCTCCCGAACGGTAGACTTAAAAAAAACACACACAAAGTGCACAAATTGATTGTGGAAATTGTGAAGCGGCAACAAATAGAGCTGTCGAGTGCGGGAAGCACCGTGATTCAAACCAAAACGTCCATTTCACTTAATTTGATAGCTACATTGACAGCAGCCTCACGCACACCCGCCGGGAAGTGTGGAGTATCGGAAAATGCGATGTGCGTTTGGTTTGTTTGTTGGTTTTGTCTTTCCTCCCGTGGGAACGTCACGTTCAGCAGCCTGAGACCGGCGGCGAATTGAGCTCAACTGGAAAGCGCGACTTGTTTCCACCCATAACTTTCCGTTCTTTTTTTATGTCTGTTTGGTTTGAGAAGAAAACTTTCCGATAAAAAAAATAAAAGAAGGGCAAATATAGCAGAGAAGTTTTCCTTGCAAACGCAACTCTCACAAGATCAAGTAGTTTTGGCTGCTGTTGCGGTCCGTTAAAAAGTGATTTAACAAAATTTGGCAAGATTTAGCCGAAACTTAAAACCAGCACGCAGAAAAGGGGAGACCAGACCAGCTTGCCTTTCCCTCTGCCTTTCTTGCTTGCTTCCAACCCCTGGCAAGTCTTTGCTAAGTGTGTTAAAGTGTTGCTGTTCGAATAAAACTTTTGGCACCCGCTTTTCTCCACACGCTTCATCAGTGGCTTTAAATTTAAGTTGATGAATTGTTTTTTTCAAAAACGACTTAACGAAACTGTTCACCCGGCACAAGTGCGCGCTGAAACTTTGGTAGTCCCGTGCGTTTGCGTGCGTGTGGGTGGGAAGGGTAAGAAAATTTGCTTACGAGAAAACTTTCCACACCGTAAAGCTTGCTCAGCTCATGCCCACAAACTAAATCGTACGTGCGCTTTTCCACTACGAGCTTTAAGAGCGAGACATGCCGGCAACCATCGGTACATATTTATCTTCTCGCTGAGCAAAAGCAACCACCGCACCATCGCATTTGATGCATCTTTGCAGTCGAGCTCTCCCGGGTTTGTAGAATGCACGAAGCAAGGAAGCTAAAGCACGTGAGCAGCAGCTGTACGGGTTAAACAAATCTTAAGACAGCGGTTTGTAGACGGCTCGTTACTTTCCATGCAGCGCCAGCAGGCGCTCAGTGTAACGCGTTCGCTCACGTCGGGCGTGTCGGAAAAACAATCTTGTGTTACCTTAAGCACTGCATGCTGCAACTACCCTTGGAAGTGAGTAAAACGAGGGCACCAATTTCACAAGAAAGGTGCCAAGCGTGCATATGTAAAGGAGTTAAACGCTGAAGGAGGTACCCGCATAAGGCAGAGGCCCGGAAAAATGCCTGGACATTATTTTTCAAATCCGGGAAAAAGGGTGCAAACAAAGTTCAGCTGGGCCACGCTTCCTGTTGGTACGAAGGGAGTTACTTTCTCTTTGGCAAGGTGCGAGACTAAAGCGAGCTAGGTCACTAAGGGAAAAAGGCAAAATAAACTCCACAAACCGTGTGTGTGTGTGTGCATGGTGGAGGATTATTATTTTTACTTCAAGCTGCTTGCGTACTATCCCGTTCGTTTCCTTGTATCATTAGAGCAAAGGCACACCGCACCTGACTTTGGTAGCAACAACTAGGCAAACAAGTTGGTCCCATTGCAAGCGAATACTGCTCCGTGTGACGGATATGCTTGTTATTTTCATCAACAGGCGGGTTTACTGCAACAGTAATACAACAGAACCCTTGAAAACCGTTGCAAATTCAAAATATTAGTGCACACACCTTATGGTGCAAATGTTAACCAAGGACAAAAAGGCAATGTCGAGAGGCTCTCGGAGTCTGAGCCAGCGGCAGCCAGCAAAAAACTGGAGCCTGGTGCTGATGGTGTACAGCCCTGAATGTACATTGTTATTCAAGATTTTTTTCGTTTCACTACTGATGGAACCGTCTCTGTGCCGCTCATATTACTAACCACGGGTGGTTAGGAGAGCGATTACTGTGTGGAACACACTCAACAAAAAATGTGGTTAACGAGCATACGCGGTGGACAAGCTGCGTTGAGTAGAAGGGGAGTTGAAGAAATATACTCGCGTGTGCTTCCCTGTTTAGTACAAAATCTGGAAAGGTTTATATGAAAATGTTTTCCAAATAAAAGTACGCATGTAAAGTACAAGAACTGCTGAAACACACATACAGCATAACCTTTGTGCGTAACTAACCGAGAACAATGTCTTTAAAGCCACTTAAACCGAGAAAATTTCTTTAATAATAATACTCGTGGGTTCGACCAGAAATGATAATCGCAAAGTCCTATAACATTGAAAGGGCTGAATGAGCAGTTTTTTAAATGAGTTGAACACAACTTATTTCTTTTTTAAACTTTGAATTGTCTTGAGAACATGAGCCTGTAAACGCAAACTCTTCTTTTATATTATTTTGCCAGTTTGTTAAACAATTCTCATTCCACACAGTCTGTAAAAGTGCATTATTTCAGGAAATTGGCATCTACCCTAATTCAGAATTGTTATCATGGTCATACCAAAAAATAAAATATAAAAAGATTGAAAGAATTCAGAACCATGCAGAACTATGCCCATCCAAAGGACAGTCTATTCCTACCTTCGACGTATGCAAAGAACACAAAATACACCCTGATGGTGAGTGCACAACTGATGTAGAGCATACCACATGGTATTCAATAGCTTCTCTGCACATGATGACAGTGTAAAAGAATAGTGATACTTCCATGTTCCCACAACCAGCAGTCCTTAAGGGATGAGCAGATTTTCAAGCACCGAAGCGTTTCTGTTTCTTCTGCTCCGATATTTTAATCTCTCCCACTCAGTGCCGGTTTTTTTCTTGTTAGTCTCCCAACGAGCAGGTTTTCTTTTCTTCTGCCCGGGTGGCACTGTGTTGTGTGACACTATTCCCTCACCGCGCACAATAATTATTATTCTAACACATCTCTCCACACAGGCTGCACAAAACGAAGAATGAGAAAAATGAAATTACCAACCAACAAGAAATGCTCTCTCATTTTCATTAGTTTTCTCCCATCCCGTCTGTGTCGCGCCCTGCGTGTTGGATGGAAACTATACACCACCATTTTCCGCGGCAAGGACAATAGATGATTGTGTTAATTTTTAATGCAGAAAATCTCCCACGACCGGCCACCTCGGGCACCAGGACTGTAACACCCCGTGCAAAAGGTCCTTTCTTGTGTGGGCGACACCTTTTCTTCCTTTCTGGTGAATTTCTTGGTCTCGCGCAGGAAAAACAAAACCCACCCCGCTTTTCCTACACCCGGGTGCGCACACATAAAGCGCATTAAATTATTCATCCGTCGTTCCCATTCCATATGTATCTCCTGCTCTCGGTGCGCCCTGTTCCAATGCGAAAGGTAAAATTCTTGAACGTCCAAGAGGGGGTCCAAGATTCCCATTAAGGCGCCGAAGGGGAACAAACCCGGGCTCGGAAGCGCTCAGGTAAATAATAAAAGTTTGCATTTATTTTGCTCGCAAAGTTAAGGGAAACAACAGCGCCCCCTGTTCGTTTCCCCCCCCCCCCCCCCCCACTGGGCGACAAACGGAAACGATTTGGTGAAACTTTATTAATGGTCGGTCATTTTTACCCTTCCGTCGTCCCTGTTCCCCGATTTGCGGTGGTGGTGGTGAGTGGAACCGTTCCTTTCACTCGGGAGAACTAGATTTATTTTCCAGCGCTACAATCCTTCCACTTTGCGAACAATGCATCAGCGGTCCGTCGTCCCGTAAGCGATTTGCCAAACCGTCCATCTCACCATTTTCCACACCTGTTTTCCATGGCCACAGCGGGAGAACACACGTACAGACCAGGAGCAGAAATGTTCCATCCCAGACATGCTGGTAGCACATCGCGACCATCACGCGGGGCAGCCTTCAGGTGTACAACATTCGTAGCAGGGAATAATCTCGCTTTTTGAAATTGGACGCCATAGTTTCGTCGTTTGAAAATGTCAACCCCCGTCGAGCGGTTTCGTGGCACTGCGTGGCAGAAGCGGCAACGGCAAAGGGTTCTCATATAGCATGGTGGGTGTTCTTTACACATGCCCGCGCGCGCGCACACACACAAGGAGCGACAGACACACGGTAACAGGTTCAAGTGTTAAATGAGACGCTCGCATCGGTATGCTTCTCATTATGAGCTCCGTGGAAACAAAGGCTAGAGAGAAGATACAAAACATCGCCAGCGTCGTGGTAAAAGGTACACTTGAAAACATCAAAGCTTTTAAACCTACTGTAAAGATGCCCAACTAAAGCAAACATTTAAGTCTATTTTCCCGCTGCAAGATGGTGTCACTCTGTTGCTGCCAGGTGTTAAAGTGCGCACAGCACCGCGGGTTGGGATTGGAGAGGATTTTAAAGTTTAAAAATTAAACCTCGTTGACTCACTGATTTGATCTGTTGCCGCTGTTGCTGTTGCTGTGGCAGTGGCCTGCTGCTGATCCGAGAACCGGGAGGCAAAACTTTCAGACAGGTTAAGCAAAGCAACAGCACACACACACACACCGTCAACGTTGTCTGTTTTGCAAAGGGCACTGACAGCAAATGCTGCAAACTAACCATTCACCGGCAAACAAACTGGCGGAGAGTATGGTTCAATCTACGGCGAAGCACACCGGTGACGAGCGATCTACATTAAAAGTGAAATAAATAAACTTTTCCACTCACTTCTCCCGCTCTGCTTCACTCCCAGCAATAGACAACGCGACGCTCATCAAACTTCACAACGGACACTTTCTTCCGCCTTCCTTCAGCCGGAAGTACACACACACACAGAAGCCCAGCGCCAAGGCGTTCGCGGTTCACGAGCGCAAACGAAACACGACAAAAGTAAGTGAGTTTTCCATCAACTTTTGGCACAGCGACGATAATGCGCCCCCCCCCCCTCTCCCTCCCAGTTATCGCTGTGCGCTATCGTCTCCTTATGGCCACTCTTGCACGCTGTCGAACGCAAATTGAGCCCTGCGCCGGTGAGAGACAACTTTTGTGCTACAATAGACGGGTCAGAAATACAGCGAGATGAACGAGAATTACAGGTAGAAATGGAAAAAAAGGCAACTTTACAAACCATCCTTCAAACAGGATGCACACAATATTGTTTTTCCCATCACCGCCCTCTGCCCTTTACAACTTTCACGCAATCGGTTACGACGTTGCTGGGAGAAGATTGGATTTGTCGAAAAAAAAAAAAACATTGTCTCGAAACATTACAACAGCAAACGACAAAAAACAATACCGAGGTAGATAGTTTGCTCGGGCTGGTGGAGTGTAAATCAAACGATTTTCTTGTCCCGCTCGTCGCGGTCGAAGCAGCATTTTCGGAGTGAAGGATACAACTTTTGCAAAGCTGGTCAAAAGTCGGGAAAGAAGTTTTGTCCTTGTTCTGGAAGACTGACGTTTTTCGACAGTGTGAAAGAGTAAAGCACTGCGGTAAGCAATTGCAAACTAGCCAGAACACAGTTCGTGAGTCAACGGTGGACAGTTACTGGCTAAGCACACACGTAATTCTGCAAGTAGAAAACTTTATTGAAGTTGATAAACAATTTAATACAATTATTTACATAATTACTGCACGCAAAAGCTGCGATTGATAATTTTAAACGATTTAACATTATGCCTGTAATAAAGCGTACCCAGTTGGTTATCATTTCGTTTTTGTTCTCTGATAATTTGATTTCATTTTAACGTCCTTTTCGCCTTCAGGTGTCTACTCTACGCTACCAAATGGCTCGACATTTAGTTCTGACAGCGCCGCAAAACGCTTAAGAATTTAAAATAGAAATATATGAATCTCACTTTTTACATAAACCTTCAGCGCGACACACATTTCCCCCCCCTTGTACAGGTTAGAATGATAAATTAAAAAGGGAAAAGGCCTCTCCCCGGGTGCGTCCTGGGGCTGCCAGGTTCAAAATCTGTAGCAGAAACAAACAAAATATTACCTCCCTCTCCACCTCCCTCAGCCCCCGACCCTTGGTCACCAACGCGTGGCGGAGGAGCGAGCGAAAAAGACGATGCTAAATCAAAATCAGCATTAGAACGAACGGTGGCAGTAATTTTTAATTCGCTTTGGCACACCACCACACCATCACAACGAGGTTGGGTACACCGATCCTCCGCTCCCAAAGGGATGGTGATAATTTCTTGCTGCCCTAATCCTCGCCCGTCCCCGAGCTCGTTACCTGGCCCTTTCCTTCCATTTCCCGTCACGAGTCGCTCCGAAACGTTTCCTTCCTTTTTTTTTCTTTGGACGGGGCCTTGGAGCACAAGCCCTCCGAGAGCCTCCGTCGGTGACGTCTGGCGTAAAAGGCTTTTCATATTTTGATGTTGCTGACTGCCTGTTTGCAAGCCGGCCTCACCGTGAAGCTACACGGTTCAGGGGTTATGTGCGAAAAGGCAAGGGAACAGCGAGCAAAAAAAAAGCATCATCAACAACAGCAACGAAAAAAAAAACACGCAAGCAAAAAAGCATACGATCCCCCTTTCGACCCCGATTTTGTGCGCCCTGAAAACTTCTCATTTCCTTCTACCGCCCCAACCAGGAAGGAGTAAAAGAGGAAGTGCTTTCCAACCGCTCATCAGCAGACGCTGACGACGAGCAGGCAGGGGTCAGCGCACCGGGCACGGGTGCGTCGGCTGAGGAACCGACCGAGCTTTTCATCGCTATTTTTACTTGAATGGGTTTCATTTCGCTTTAATTGGGAAAATGTTTTGCTGCTGGGCCGCCACGCTGGCCCGACACCCCTCGAATGGGAGGGGAGTGGGGCGGGAAAAAAGGGAGTCCGAGATGGCAGAGAAAAGTCGGACGAGGGGAAAGTGCTTCCCTTGCATTTGCGTTCTCGCGAAGCGTTGGCTAACGTTTCAAACGGAAGCCCATTTTTTCTCGCTTTCGTTCGCTGTGTGTGCGAGTGTGTGTTAATGTGAAGTTTGTTTTGCACTGAATTGCGCGTAGGATAAGGATAACGATTTCTGTTTGAAAGTAGAGAACCAACCTTCACGTACAACATACCTGGCGATGGAGACGTTAGCAAGTTTGAGTGAGAGTAAAAGCGCACCTTCGTTTAGCTCAATTTACTTTCATGTAATATTCGTACCATAGAAGAACTGTCTGACACTGCTTTAGTAAATCAACACCACACACAAAATGCATTTTCTCAGTGATTTATCATAACTCTCACTGTAGTGCAAAAGAGTCATCATTTCAATTAAAACTCTTAATTCACCGATAGCGATTGGCTAGCTGTGTTTTCTGTACATTCTACATTCGGTACACTAGAAGCAGACTAAATACAAACCAAGGGGAGCAGCTTCTTGCTGTTCCGAGGATGGGAGAAAAATAAATCAAAACATCTCCGGGCGGAAACTTTTTTAATAAAAATGTACTCCCCCGGCTGCCCATGGCGGTGTATCGAAATTTGGCGGCGAAGGAAATATGTTCAACATTGCACACGGGGGCTACATTTTTTGACCAACGAAACTTTTACTTCATTCTTCAATTTTCACCAAGGGGAGCTACGTACGCTGTGTAGGAAACACAGTGTGATTGCATGTGTCGGTGAAATCGTTGGTAAAAAATTGTGTAGTAAAGGTGCTCTCTGGCCCTTTCTGTGGCGTGGCATGGTTGCATCAGGTTGCCACTAGCAGGTTCAAGTTTTGACGAGAATTATTTTCACTTTAAGAAGGTACGCTCGCTTTGCTGGCAAGGCGACGCTGGTGAGCGTCTCTTTGCTGAGCATTCTAATTAAACTGTCACAAACTACACGCCTGCGAGCGCGAGCGAAAACGCACCAAAGACCTTATCATCTAATACACTGATAAGTTTCGTAAAGTCAGTGAAAGGTAATTATCTTGTTTGAAATAGGGAAAGCAGGTTTTGCAATGGGAAAAATGCCGCAGGGATAATCCGAACGGTAGGTATAAAGAAAGTTCAGGAAATAATTTTGAGTGTAAGTGTTTATTTAGAGAGAATGCGATTCACTATTCTCGTTGCATGAAATCGTTGTTTAAAGCACAGCTTCAAGGAAATAATAGTTCCACAAAATGATGTGTGCACCATTTGGGATTTGAACGCATGATGATTCAGTCCTACCACAACCCTTACCCTAGCACTACCAATTGTCCTATCTGGTGGTCCAGGACAAACAGGTTTAAAGCTCAAATAAAAAGCAGAACCCACAAAGCAAACCATACCAACATATGACCCGCTTCACTCATTCTCTGTCACACAGCCATGGTTATCGACATCGATTGACAAATCCGATATCACTATTAGGCTCCATTTGCACTTCATAAATTCCATGCAAAACCGAACGAAACGGTTGTTCAGAATGTTCACCCTACGTACGTTCGATTATGTATGAACCGGAACAGCAGTATCGTATCCTCTTCAGATTGCAACGCTGGCCTTCTCCTTAATCTCCATTCCAGTTAATAGCCCTTTTCTTCTGTTCCTTTCACTCTCAAGCTACCATGCACTCCCTCTTTTTCTACCTCATCCTGCCTAATTGATTCTCGACGACGAGAGTAACGTTTGCATGTTGAACCTCTCCGTGCCGACCGGCCAACAGTAATAATTTGATTGAATTTTGATTATGTCACTTTTGTTTGTACTATTTCCGACCCCACCCCCTACCCTCCCAAACCACCCAAAGCGCTTCCGCAGAGCAGAGACGCAGATAAGTGCTCTCTCTATGGTCTCGCCTTGGATTTGGCACACAAACCGAGCCGCACATCTTCTGGCAACCGTACCCCTTCTTATCACGTTGATTGTCACAACTTGCTGTGTCGGCTGTAACGCACCGTCCCTCGGCTTCATGGGACAAAAACTGTTCACTTTACCTTCCACCGAACCGTTCCTTCGCCATTCCTATTGCCGGGAGGATTCAGTCGTAATGTAATATTTGCATTTATGTTTATGACTCGCCCGTTTTTACAACTCCCTCTCTCATCCTTCCTTCCGGTGTGCCACACTACACGCCTCGGTGCTTCATAATTCGTGCCCCGTTTTCGTACACACTGCTACTCTTTGCCTTAAACCATCCCGCTTAACAGCAAGGATGTTTTATTTACTTACTTATTTATTCATTTTACCCATCATCAAGGCAAATATGGCACCATCGTGTACCCGCACTCAGGCGACACGCGTACCATCCCTGCTTCCCGCTACCCTAACGGGCCTTTAACCCTAAGCTCGTTTTATCCCGCTAGACCCTAGTACGCTGCCTGTTCCTTCCATACGCAAACATCCCCTCTCCCCAGAAGGTCGGAAACTCCATCACGCCAGTCATCACTGAGCTTTATAAGAGAAGCTTGTCTCTGGCAAAAAGATGCTCCGGGGAATAGTTTCCCATGCAAATGAATGACAATTTTGCTGCTTCGGGTCCAGAGGGGGGTGGGGACATCGAGGAGGTACGTTGTGGATTACCTGAGCGTAAGGGCGGAGGGATTGGTCCAAAGCATGGCATTAAAGCGCCGGTTTCTATTCATTCCGTACGATGCACGAACAGAAGAACACATTTGGCAGGAATGTCTCATCCCGAGTAGCGCCACCGCTCCCTGCCCGCTATTACCTTGGAATGCAATCTGTTCAAATTGCAAAACACAGGATGGGTGACAGGCCTGCGGTAACAGGGAGAGGGGGGGGGGGTGCGGTGGTCGGTTTGTTGCCTTTACAGGTTATGAATAATAGCGCAACGACGGTGCGTGTGTTCGACTGTTGCACAAAACGAACCATTGCTTCTGGCATCCCAGACACCGACCTCTATCTGACAAACCATTTCAAACAAAAAGAAAACCCTGAAAACACATCAAGAAACGAACTCGCCTCGGCTTCTACGTCCCAAACATCCCGTTCGCCGAGAGACAGAGAGCCGTACCTTCAACTATTATAGTTTGCCGGCTGATGGCGAAGAATTACCTCATCGTTTGGGCCTCTCTTCAGTGCGGTTGGAATGCTGAGCTTCTTGGTATCGTAAAACGAGCGTATTAAATATTGAAGTGGCTTCACTACTCTCATATCTGCATGCCATACGAGCGCTCTGTAATAACAATGCGCCGGCGGGCAGGCAGGGAGGGCTTAGTTTATAGCAAATGGAATGAGAAGTAAAAAAAAAAACACACGGCAAACCTCAAATCGGTAGTTCCAACCATACCACGCTCTCGCAATGATTGTTTGCCGTTGTTTCGTACCCCCCCCCCCCCCCAAATGGGAGCAGCTAGATTATGCATCTGGAATTCATCCACAAGAATTGTACATTAGCTTCGGCATTACGACTTGCCGAAAGAGATTATTGCACACTCTTACCAACTGGAAGATGTCACATTTTGGGGAAAAGACATTTTTTGAACAGCTCCACCGAGTCGGTTATCAGTGAACTGCTAACATCCTCCTCCGGCTAGAGTACTGTCTAGAGTAAGGATTAGAGTTTTGGCACGAGTGCAGACATTAAAGTCCGTTTCCTACTTCTTCGTATGAAAGTAATCGCTGACTTGACACCCAATCCGGATGTTGTACGATTAGAAGAGGCTAAAACGAACCTGCTCCAAATGTTCAATATTATCCATGGACAACAGAAGCGTACAGAGCGAACACACCTTGCCCTTCTCGTTTCTCTGGGCTAGCTATGGACTTTTTCCGTGCAACCAAAAGCTACCGTACGAAGGCGGCACACGTTGCCGGTTCCACTGCCGAAAGCAAATTTCCTTTTTGGGATTGCATTCCAATTCATTTCTCAGTTGTCTCGGTTATTTTCTCTATACCGTACCGGGAGACACACAAAACGAGGCCGATGACTGGCAACTAGTATCGTCGTTACGTTTGCCCGCTAGGGAACTGCTACACAAATACATCTTCATTGCTGCCTGAACTTTGGTGTAGCCGGTCGGTTCCATTCCAGCATGTCCTTTCCCTCTACCTGTAAGCCGAAATCGTGCGGATACACAGAACCGCCCAAACCCTCTATCCCAGTTTTCGGTCGATATATGGACCGGAAAGCCTCCCCCGTGGGGGCTGTATGGTTGGGGTACACCCGCCCCGTTCACCCCTGCCCGCTTTAAGCATGAATATTTCATTTCCATTAATAATAGCAAAAATTTTCACCTTTCACGATGTGGTGACAGCTAAAGGTGGAAACTCTATCTTTAGTCAATGCACATGCCCATTCGGTCCGGAACGGTGCGGGTCGCTGTGCCGGTGTGCCAGTCAGCCAGCCAGCCAGACACATTAACACATCAGCACACCATTCATTTGCCGCATGTGAGTGTTGATGAGCATTGTCACGTACGGACGATTCACAGCCCATCGGCACCCATTCGGCCATTGCATTGGTGGGGTGACGCGATGCCCCCGGTTCCGCCCTTTGCGTCCACGACCACCAAAAGTGTTGGGTGTGGCCCCCGCCCGCCCGGTGGAAGCGCATGGTACGATTCAGACGGTGGGCTTCACCCCCATCACAACTACACAGCACAACCTCGTGCAGTGTTTGGACGATTCTTCTTTTATTTTCTGTCCTTGTATTTATCCTTTTTTTGTTGTCGACTAGACAACTGTAGGAAACACAATTGTATCGATCGTTCACCTCGCTGGATGATGCACAGTTCGAATCGATGTTAAGCACTGTAAACACGATACACGAACACACAGATTTGCACAACATGAATAAAAGGGACGGGGGAGGGGACGGAAACACGACCCAGAGTCCGAAAATAGTACTTTGCTTCCTCTGCTTACTGCTGGTGGCACATGGCGTGAAAAATAATCGACCAAATGTAAGTGTTTTATTTTTTCACCTTTCACTGCAATCGACTGTCATTCATGTTGGGCACAATTTTGCATTCGGTGGAAGGAAAACGTGTCACTAACAACCTGCACCAGAGCCGTACTGGACCTGAGGGGAGTTGCATGCTTGGAAGAGTTGTAAACACGTGTACAGCTGGCTCACCGTGTGCAACGAATGGAGGGCGCGACAGATATGGAGCGGCACATGCATTTCGCAACATTCGATTTTCTGCTTCGTTACACGGTCGTGTGCACGTGCAATAGATGCAGCAGGGAAACCTTACACCAGCAATGCGGACTGACTGTTTAAAAAGGGATCAATACAAACCTTCAAGAGGGGCTTCGAAAGCGAATGTTTTAGCAATTAAATTCAAACAAGTTTAGCTTAAAGCGAAACTTATTCGAAAAATAAAATAATGTAATTAAAATTAACTCTTTAAACACATTTATTAAACCAACTGAGTGTGGTGTAACAAAAGCGATTAATTTCCTGATACTGCACGGCGGGAAAACCACAGCAAATGGCACCGTTCAGCATCGTTTATCTTGCCAAAAGTTTCCAAAATTCACCCAACACACGCTCGGTTACCTTCTCGCTCGTTCATCCACCGTGTTCCGGCCTACCCCTTTTTTAACGCAAATGTGCGTAATTAAGATGTAATAATTTATGCACTCCTCCGGACTTACGACGCCATCAAAACACCGCAGTATCGATCCTTCCGTTGAATGATGGTGACGGATTGAACCGGTTGATGCGAAGCAACGAAAAGTGTGCAAACGCATCAGCACGACGAGGAGGCGAATAAACATGTGCGCCTTTAAATTTAAGATGACTGTTTTAGCAAGGCAGTATGCTTCCCTATCCTTTCCTCCCGCAAGCAGATGGAAGGATAATCGCGATCGCGGTGTGCGGTGATAAGCGCTCAACTTCGTCCCCTTTGTTCGCAATTCACGCCGTTGTACACCAGACGCAGGCTGTAACACATCCTCTTATCCCATCCGTCGTTCCCATTTTTGCAAGAAGCTGTTCCTGTTCCCTCACCACAAGACGGAAGGCCGCCGTAAGCCACATTTTCATATGCTAATTATTTTCGAACGTATGACGTTTCCTTCTTCTTCTCCCTCCTCTCCCTTTTCCTTCGCCAATCGTGCGCGATGAACATTGTATGTACATGTGTGTGATAAGAACGTGGTAGAATGAATTTTAATTATTCACCTCTGGTGCTCGCCCGAGACGGGTGAAGCGGTTTTCGGTAGCCAAGCGTAACCGACAGCAACCGGTTGATGGTTTAAGCCGGGCAACTTTGCCGCTTGACGGTTGGCAGACATACACGGTGCGATGTGTGCGGAGAGGGTGAGCGGTTTAAAGCCGAGAAGGTATACAAGGGATTGGAAGATTTTTTTTCTCACCCCGTGCCACATAAAACACAGCATGTACAGCAGAGCTCCAGGATGAAGTTGAACAAAAGCTTGAGCTTCATAATTACGCGAAAGCTAAATAAAAAATCAGCCCCAGCCACAATCAAAATACATGTTTGCATGGTTCAACGAAAACGGGCTGCCGCTCTGTTTCGAACACACCTCCCAGGATGTTCGCACACAAAAAAACGTGCGCACCACAGAGGAAACTAGCAAACTAAAACCGTACACAATAAAACCATTGCACGGTAGGTGCATCGTGCTACAGCATCGCGCGCGAGCCCGCAACACGCCGAGAGCGTCTAGAAACAGAATGGAAAATAATAATAATGCACTTCAAAACATGCTCTCCACTTGTTGCTACCGGAACTGCCGACCGTACCGCACGGCTTTGGTAACGTGGCAATGGTGAGCGCAACGGAGGGCAAACATGCAACCGGAAAATGAATTTTGCAACATCAGCTGCAATGTCTGTGCGCCGGGCGCACCGCGAAGGAACGGGGCGTCCAGTAGTGCATGAAATAAAATTGTACAAAAATTCTCCACCATGGAGAAAAAAAAAGGGAGACAGGCTGCCGGGGCGGGCAGCAGTGTGGCCAGTATCACCGCACACCAAACCCAATGGTTATACACCATTAGCCATCATCACTGCTGGCATAAATTGTTCCTCTCTAGAGCGAATGCGCACACAGATAGCGATACCCGACCGGGCATGCACATAAAAATAAGTGCCCGGTTCTGGTGCTGCTCACCCGGCCGGCCCTTCTCAGAACCTTCTCCTACTCTAGTAGTCTGAGTGTGTGAGCATGGAGGTAAGCTCGACATCATACGAAAATTATGAAATTTATTAAAACCATAATTTATGCAGCACGTTTATTTATTTATCACATACACACGTACACCGGCGTACATGATGGGTTGATTCTTTTACAGGTAGGTTGGGGATGTAGCGGAGATTCAAGCTTCCAATACACTTCCGGCAAACCGGAAGCTAGAACCGCACGGAACAGGGCCAGCCGTGCCATTAGCTATGTTGTCAGATAAGCGAACACAAACAACTTTTTACGCTAGCGGTTGGAACCCTTTACAGCTGAAAACAGTGGGAAGAGGAAGAAAGGTTGGGATGAGCAGTGGTATGGATGAATTTAGGGAACGGGTTGACTTCCGGAACAAGAAGACTTCGGGGAGAAGAATAAGAATGATTTTCTGTTCAAAAATTGTTCTTCGCCTCAAAACAAATGGTGCGCAGTATTAACAGCAACTAAATGTTTCACATCATTAATCATGTTTAATATAGTTAAATAAATACCTGTAGCAACACATTATTTCAACAACCAAACCAAAAGTAAAACATTTCAAGCAAAAGCAAACGTGTAGCAAAATTGTAGCACTCTTTACGAGAAGCAAAAGTTTAATTTACCAACAAGCTTGCCAAAGTAATAAACAACTCCTTGCAACCGGTATTGAAATTACGATCGGTTGAATAATTTAAGATGGTGCACAAAACTTTGTCCTCCGCGAATTCCCCAACTATTCCGCGTTTAGGTTTAATTTCTTCACCTGCCATCCAAAAAACAAAAAAAAACGCATTGATTTTTCATCTATCATCACCGTTGCAAAACAACATTCGACCCAAGCAAACAACCATTCCTCTTTTCCCGCGCTGAAAGGCAAGTAAACAGAAAACTTCCCCACACTACGCAACCTTTGCCTTCATTTTCACAGGCAGCGGTGAGTTGCTGGCGGTGGAAAACTTTGAATAAATTACGGTTCATTGAAAATTATTCGGTTAATTTCGGTGCGGTGAAAGCGCACCGACCAAAAATCGGTGGAAAAAGGTTGCCAAGGCAGATTTCGAGCGTCCCTAGACATCGCAACAATCAACCTAGTGCTGATGCTGCTGCTGCTGTTGCTGCTGGTCAATGGTCGCATGGCGTTCCCTTAACGCCCTCCCTCTTTAACGCCAGAGAAACTCTTCCGAACATGATCGTCCTTCACGCCAACTGCGAATTGATGGAAAAACAACAGCCCCGTGGCAGGCAAAACAATACACCGCCAAACCTTTTGCGTCCACCCCCAAAACGTACCGATCCGGTACCGGTTCAGGACTCGCGCTGCTCTCGCTCGCGTCTAAAGTTATGATGGACGAAAGTTGAGTTATGTTTTCGCTGGGCAAAGAGAGAACGGGCAAAAGTTTTCCCCGGCCGAGAAAACCCACGGGCCGGTGGAAAAACAAAAATAACGACGACGATCTAAAGTGTGAGGTTGTGGTGAACCCGGGGGTAGTCATGTGAATCCGGTAGCACGGCATCGGTCGCTCCGGACCAGACGGTTTCACCGAGCCTGCCACCATGGGGACGGGCGGGATTTTGGAGAATGGTGATACCTTTTTCCCCGCGTCGGATGGTTTCGTGGGAAAAGTGCGGCAAACACGCCCAACCGGGTGGTGTTGCTGCAAATTATTTATTTTCCTATAATTAACGACCCTCGCTTTCCAGCCAAGAGACTTTCGGCTGCCGTGCGCTACTGGGAATGAGGAATGGCCACTGAAAGCCACCTTTGGCAGGTCAAAATGAAAAGTGCGAAGCGAGCTACAGCCGAGCGTGGGGCTTTTCCATTTACTCTAGGCGAAAACCTAATTTCGTGGCATCCTTACGAAAAGGCAAAATGAGGCAAAATTGCTTGTTAGGTAGGAAAAAAAACTTTTAATATTTTGTATTTTTTTCTTTTCCATTGATTCAGCATTTTTCAGTTCCAGAATGATTACATTTTACTAGTTTCATTATCATAAAAAAATATAAAAGGTGTGATTTATGCGGAATGGTTTTATGTGAAAAAACATGCACCAAAATGCATTCAAAATCACACATAAACCATCAAAGATTCAGTACAACTTTCTTTTTTCGATACACGTTTATCAGTTTTTCGGTGATAAAAATGGCATGATGGATGAAGAATTTCAATATATTCATAATGACAGAAAAATATATGTACACAATCAGTCATACCGTACGCAATCAGGGTTTTGCCTCAATAAGCTTCACCGGAACTGTTGCTTACCTGGAAGGAAGAAAAGAGGAAAAAACATGTTAATAAAGGACACTAAGAGAAAGGACAAATAAATCATGAATATTTCATTTTACGGTGCAAAGTATCATTTCCCCACAATATGAATTTTACAGATTTTTTTTAAAACATGCAACGATTTCCCTTTATGACGATATGTTTGCATGTTTTTTTAGCTTATTTCCATCGTTTATGCTTTAAATATTACAACCAGACATGAATAAGCTGACAGATAGTGCACGTAGAAAGGCACGCTGCTGACAAGCATGGCATTAAAACTAGCAAAACATTCCTTTTTGTTTACTACATTCGCAAAGAACATTACGTGATCTTCGAAATCACCATCAAGCAACTTCTTTTTCAAGCATTACGATGTATTTTTCATACTAAACAAAACAACACACACACAAGCAGCTCACGTTCTCCAGCGCAGTGCTAAACGAATGATTTGCTAATTTCTCACTTGTGCGTGATAAAATCCAACTGCTACTGCTGCTGCTGCTGCTGCTGCGAGAAAAGTTTATGCGCTCACGGCGTAAGCGATTTGTACGCCAGAGTGAAGCGCACCGATGCGGCACCAAGACACGCAGCAGCTCGCGTTTGTGGCATTTTTTTGCGCACGATCGATCTTCTTGCGGTTGCACGGTTGCGCTCCCCTTTCGGTGTCTGGGTGTCTAGGTTACCCATCCTGAGTTGTTTCCATTTTGCGCCCGCATTCAACCATCGTTCAAGGTTAACCAGTTTGCAATTATGCTAACCGCACCGCAGTCTACGCTCCAGCATAGCACGGAAGGCGTGATAATAAGATAGAGTTAAAGGAAAAGGAGAAAAAAGTATAAATAAAATCCACCCTTCCAGACGTTGGTGGCATCATGCACCACAGCCCCAACCGCAAGGAGTCGTTTATGCTGCGCTGACTGTTTTAATTATCCACCTGTGGGCACCACCGTCTGGTCTCGAACACAAACGGAGCGATACACAACAGGGAGCAGTGCGTTATGGATTCGTGCACATGAGACACGGTGGGGGGGAGGGGGGGGGGCAGGAGGAGAACGTTGGCGAAAAAATGTACCACGCCAAATGTAGCCTCTAAAGCAACCAGATAGACCCGGAAGAGGTAGGTATGGTATGCAACAGTGGGGCGATTATAATGCACTTTTAAGAGAGTGGAACGGAATGCTTGCGCTGCTGCCCTACAAACCAGATAAGTAAAAGCCAGCTGTAATCCATCGTACGTTTGCAACCGACCGGTGCAACAAACCGGAAACTTGAACGGTTTGCGGTTGCCTTACTTAGGAAGGGAAAGACAGCGTGTTCGGAAACGGAAAAAGACGGAACGTAGATCCCTGTGATGGGAGTATTTTTTTTTAAGCCAATAAAATTTCAATTAATCCCAGTACCGTGGCTGGGAGAAGAGACTGTGAAAACTAGTGCTGCACAACTTATCGTTCAATGGCTCCACACGTGCGCCGCCGCGCAAGGCAAAAGATGCTTTTGGCACGCGAGACTCTTTGCGGGAAGCGGCAAGCAAAACCGGAAGCGAAACTAATGGCTGATCACCCATCCAGCTAGCTAGCCATCTTATAGTTTTTTTTTTACGTTAGACCTAAGGGTTTTATCGTACCATACAAGCTGATACAACAGCACCAACATCCAAAAAAGGAAAGAACATTAAAGCAAGAAACGAACCCTCCCTAAAGAGCGTTTCGCTTGCGGCTGGCTTCTTCCTCCAACAGGTATTCGCGAACAGGATTAAGCTAGAGCCCCTCGCATGCATGCAAGGCGATTCGTTACTTCCCCTCAACAAGATGGGTGTTCGACGGACCAGGGCCAGGATTATGGGTTGTGAAATTAATGGACTAACCATTACCGGAACGAATAGTGGCGCCCGCAAAAGAATGTGAGGGTGGAACGACGGAAAGAAAAACTACTGCTAGCATGAAGTTAATGGTAGATGATACGGGCAGCAACGTACACCTAGCCTTTCCACCTGCGGTCGTCTCGAGCGCTATACCTAGGGTGTCTTAGCAAATGGTGCAAAAATAACAAGCAAGCCGCCCGTTTTTGTGCCTCATGCCGTCTATCCCGTACGTAAAAGAAGGACCACAGGTGTACGCTCGATTTGACGAACGATGAAGGAATACGAACATTAGCGCAGCGCGCTAGACAGATTACCCAAAGTCATGACACGGATGTAGAAAGATGAAACTGATTCGCTTGACCCCCGAGAAGTACTGGGCGCCTCCACTAATGGGATAAATATTTTCGGTTTTATTATGTTTCTTTTCACCCGCATCAAATTGTTACTTCGAGACGGCTCATTTAATTGCACCATTGTGAAGCAGTCACAATGATCATCGGTAAACAATTTAAAGCGCTATCGGAATTGAGCAAAAAATAATAACAAATCATTAAACTAACGATGTACGGCCCGTGACAAACACACACATATACAACGAGGCTCCGAAGAGCTCTCGCGGTTATGACCTAAATTTTCTGCTTCATTTCCTACCGAAATGAAGGCAAAAAAAGCGCAATGGCGTCTGTTAGACTTTTTAGTCCTGTCTCTTTCTCTCCCTGCGCTTTCCAACCGTCTCCTTCGTTCAATCTAATCTCGAACGAAACAGACACTAGTAGCGAGCACTTTTTCGTGCCGTATCACGTTTTGCACATCGCAATCGTAACACACACAAAAAAAAGAAACGTTCCGAACGCACACAAGCGGAAATTGTGCCACATTTTGGCACATCCTCAGCCTACCCAGCCGGTGTGCAGGATCCGCGTGTTGCGCGACTTTACAATGTAACGGTGCGAAAAAAATACGTCGTCCAACAATAACAACAGGCTGAAGCGCGACCGTTCGCTGTCTCGTTTCCATACTCTGTTGTCAATTTTGGAAGTTTTTCACGTCCAGAACAAATGACAAGGGTAGGGTAGGAAGGCGAAACAGCAGCTTCACAGAGAGCCTATCGGTCCCTTCGTTACCACTTGCACCGTGTCCGGAACACAGCCAACCAGCTTCCGGCTTGGGATTGAAAAATTAAAATCGCAATTTCCCGACAGACAGTTATCTCACCACTGTCTACAGTAATAGAAGCAGAAAAGTGGGAAAGTCAATGTTGCGGGCTCGTTACGAACGTTACCAACATACCGGTGCGCACGGTTTGTGGTGTGAATAAATTTCTTCCAGCTAAAACGGAAGCTCGAGACGATCGTCCGAAACGTGAAAGAGTTGCACCACAACGGTTTGGTGACTTTATTCACCAGCTTTTTCCTTTGCCACGGTTGCAGTGTTGTACGGGGCGCTACTTACACGAATAACCTTAATTGGAAGCGGAAAAGACCTCACATCCTATGGCACGTACAAACAGTCACCACAAATCGATGCATTCGGTTGCAACCAAAGTGCAACATAGCAAACCGACAACATCACTGACATGCTGCCCGCATAACGCATCACCGATAGTGGGAGTGAGCAAGCGGGTGCTTTCTGTCAGCAACCTCCCCGTACGGTCGGTCGGTGGAATTTAATTAACTTTATAAAAGATTAAAATTTCATTTAATTAATTATTTGCTTTACTCAACCGCCGTCACCGCACTCGGTTCGGTGGTGAGCCACCGGTCAGGTGGTCCTGTTGCGTTTGCGTGAAGGTGTTCGAAGAGGTAACAAATTCCAAACCCCATTCAATCCTCCCCCCCCCTCCACATCACTCCCTTCCTGCTTTCCATTAGTAGATAAAACACCCTTCTCGGCGTTGTCAGCCACCGGACAGTGTCAGAATGGAGTGTTTTATAAATAAACTTTACCGGAAATTCCAACCCAAACGATTCCACAGCTTCACAGTGCGCCAGAGAGAGAGAGAGAGAGAGAGAGAGAGAAGCGGGAGGGAAGGGCGGGCGGACGAAATGCATGTTTCGGTCGATGGTTGAGGATGATGCACATCCCTCGAAGCGGAAAAGCAGCACAGCGTGTGTCGGACCAAACCAAACACGGGAGGCGTTAAATCCATCATAACAATTATTAATATGCGCAGCATAGGGATCCTGCCAAAGAGGCATGCTGCTGCGAGGTAGCTTAGCGGTGGTGGCGATAATGAAACACGCACACACACACAGACAAACGGCTTTTCGTCTCGTGTCAAGCAGGACCACTACAAGCGAAAACGGTAGCAAGTGTGGGACGAACGGGGGAGTTTTAAAGCCGATTTCAACCATTTGCATCAGCTTTTGAGGCTTGAAATGCGGCGAAATTGATGTACGTGTGACAGCTGGCATGTGTCCTGCCGGGAAGGTGGCTAAGCCGTGGCTAATGCTTTGGCTGTGTGGAGGTTGCATTGCCCGGAGCAGCTAATGTTCATTTAATGGAGATTCTAAGCAGGGCCGAACTTATTCGCACAAAATAATTGAACCTGGATCACCACACTCTCAACAATGTATGGAGTAGTTGAATGGAACAGAAATGAGGAAAAATAGTTACAGCATTCAATTTTTCCACAGCTATAACATATCAGATAAAAAGGAAAGGTAATGAAAGGTGAAACATGCCTGCTGTCACTATCGGCACACGCTTTTCAATACTGGATAAACATCAGCCAACCTTTCCACCCTTAAACAATTTTTCCGATGCATATTGCTGATTCTACCACAATCCGGAGCGAGTGGGTGTGAGATAATTTGTCTTTCATATTTGTTTAAGTGCCCGTCCCGCCGCTGCACGTTTTATTTGCAGTCCCGTGGTGAACTGGTTGATGACACGGCATAAGATTTTATCACCTACAACCCCGTGGCACACAGTCTGTTCTCCCCGTTTTTCCCCTGATCCATTTCCGCCTCTCCGCTGGTCTCGTGTCGTTACTTTGGTTTGTGGCGGTGCTGGTCGGGTGTTTACGAGCTGCAGCACGCTCGTACCCGTACTGCAAACGTGCCCGTAACGGAAAATAGCCACCGGGTATTTAAAAGGAATTTGCAGGGCACACACCGCAAGACACCAGTCTTGCCGGGCAAAGTGGCAAACGGGAGCGAAATAATCACCCTTAGCCTAACAGTCCGGCGGCCTGCGTGCTGCTGGTACAACGCCCGCCACACAACGGGCGACGACACATAAAACCTTAAAACGAAACCCCGGGAGCCCATCAACACGTTCGGTGAAGAAGGTGGCCCAACACTCAGCACGTTCCTTACCAACCGTCATCGGTGTGAGAGAGGGGTACCCATGTGTGACAGGATGTGCTCGAACCGAGGCAACAGCATCAGCAGCAGAACCCGTCCGTTGAGGTGAATAAAACATCACACGCACTAGGCGATGCTACAGTCCGAGCACTTTGTACGGATTTTTCCAAATATTTTACTTCACTCTGGATAATTAACCGTAACCTCCAACGGTGAGGGTTTCACTACAAACTGGACCCTAGCAGCCCTAGAGCGAGGCCGGAATGTTTTAGTTGCAGCATGTTTTTAGGGCAAAAAGTAACTGAAAAGGTTCATGGGTTTTCTGGCATATTGGGCAGATTAGTGTTTTGTTGATGGCACGTATCATGGGGTTTAAAGGGCCGGGATTGCGGTTTGAGGAGCACTTTGACAACGACATGATGACAGCAAAATAAGTTCGGTTTTACGCAGACAACCCAGAAACGGTCTTGACACTGTTTTTAGTGCCCGTCCTAGGGAAGAGTATGCATGATGGTAAAACTTGCATCGTTCATAAAATAGACAATTTCGTGGAGTCGGTGAATTGGAGGGTCGTCGGAGAGAGGATGAAGTAAACCCTTTCAAAAGCTTATGGACATGTTAACTTCCTTCAAAAGTGTACGCAGCCCGTAGAGTACACGGAATCGGCAATCTCGGCGAGATATTTCGATCAGCATAGATCCACCATATCAACCGGTCGGGTTGTATGTAAAATGAGCTACATTATGGCTAGGCTCGTGAAGCGGCTTCCCAACATAGCAACCCCAACGTTCTCCATCCCAGAGCAGTGCATCATGCTGCACTGTGGTTTGCGTGCACAAAAAATGCCCACACTTCCGTGTGCCGTGCGTGCGTGGAAAAAGGCAATTACTTTAATGCAGCTTCGGACAATATGCACGCACATCATCATCGGTTTCGAACCCCATCGCCGCTGGAGACAAACCAGACCGGGTATGTCCTAGACAATATGGAAGCGGTTTGCGTTCGGTTTAATTAATTTGAGATTGGAAAAGCCTCCTGAAATTGGCCGCCCGTAACACCTGGGAACGGTTCCACGGGCGGTATATGTGGGACACGTGCGAGAGTGTGTAAGCTTCTGTAAACTGCACTGCTGGATAGAACGGGAAAACCTTTCCCTGTCGGGCACGAATCCACAGGAGGCCAATCATTCATCATGCGCCCGACACCTTTTTCGCCTTCGTTCGCCTAACGCCATCGTTGTTTTAGTGGTAATCGTTCAAACAGCAAATATGCAACGATGGGCCACAACCACAACCCCACACAGGGACAAGGGCTGGGTGTGAAGAAGCACGCCGAGTGTAGCTTTGGAATCTTGCTAATAAATGGTGAAATTTGCATCATTTTTAATTAAAAGCTGTTTGCACATAGTTCACTCCCTTCCTTCACCGATAGCTCCTAGTAATGCTTTGTTTGCGGATGAAATTCTATTATGCTTCGTGTTTTCCGCAAGGTAAAAGGTATGCACCTTTTTTTTTGTTTTTGGTTTAATCCAAACAGATCCACACGCTGCACCGTAGCGAGTTTTGTAGAAAATTGGCTGCTATTTAGTGCACGCGACACCATCATACGCAAACCACAAAACCCGCTGCCTCTGCACGTGCTGTCCGCGTTTGGGAATGTGTGGTGTAATTTGTTCAAATATTTTCGCGATGCAACCCGATTAAGGTTAGAGCCTTACCATTCGTCAGCAGCACATCAATGAACGCTGAACGATTGCGCGGTTTCGTACCGGAAAACCACGAAATTTCATTCCCAAACACGTAGCGTGCAAGGTGGCAAAAAAGCTGCGGGTTTTGTTCATTTTCATTTTCTTTGGTTGCAAACAAAAACGGTGGTTCATGTAATATTATTTGGATTTCATACACTCACTTCAGCAACTTGCGTCCGTCGTGGTGGTTACTATTAAAACAAGAAGGGTTTATGAAGAGGATTAAATGGAAAACAAAGCATGCAAATATACAGCATTAATTTGAAATAAAGATAAAACGAACTGAAAATGAAATATAATAAAATATAAACGAAATAAAAATTCGAAGCCGTTGCCTTAGCCGGCCGAGGCAAACCTTTCATCGTCATTTTAGATTGTGATTTCATTTATTTGTTCTGCTTTATAATTCAAACAAAGGGAGAATAACATAAAGCAATGCACATTCAAAAAATATTTTATTTAACTTCCACATTACCAGAAATATTTCAAATAAAACATTACTTTCGCTCCAGTTTTGCTGGTAAATCAAACCATATTTAACCATGCGTTGTGATGTAAATTGAACAGAAGCTTATCAGAAGCTCACGTGCCTTTTAACTGACCTGATAGCATCATGCCTTTCAGTTGTAAAGTTTAATCACATTTCAGCGTTGGATGTTTTGAAACAGATTCCAACCAGCAGGCTTCAAAAGCATTTGTTTCTGTCTAATAAGCAAATATAATATGAAACGACTCGTCATAACGACAGCGCTAGTCATCCGTTTGCATCGCTGAAACGAGCTATGACAAGCATTGTTTTCCCTCGCAAATAAGCTGTTCTTAATCTGGATCATGCATAATCCTTTTTCGCTGTGACAAACCTAACGGCAACATTAGCGTTGATTGTAACTTTTTTCCGACACTGAATAATAATATTTTTTTCAAAAAGATTAATTCCTTACCGAATTAATTACAAACACACCGTTACACATTGGATCGTGCTCGACTGTATCCTCAATATTTGTATTTTAACAGTCTTTTAAAACCTGTTTGCATTGCACCGAACCTTAATAAGCTCTTAATTTTTCCTCCAGTGTTTACCACATAATTAGCAGGTCAAGTGGCGACTGCATGTTATCAGTGTGATTAGTGCTTAGCATACTTTCAATACGGCCGTGGTTCCCCGGTACCCGCGCGCCGCATTCTTCTTCCCAAACCACATCATTCCATTATTGACAAAACCCATTACACAATCGATCTTTAGGCAGACATTGTTGTCTGCTGCTCGTAATTCTCAGCAGACCATCAACATACCGCTCCATCTGGGGACCGGTCTCTTTCCCTCCCGCTGCCATGCCTCTGGAAAGAAACTGCCACCAGCACACCACCACCATCACCGTCCTCCTCACCATCAGCAGCACCCACGTGCCTGGGTGCCCATTTAAATCCAGACCCAGCGCGTGTGTACAAATTGCCCTGATTGGGAAATAATTAATCAACTGATTAGCAATTCATAAGGACTACGGTACGGTACAAATTATCCCGAGATAAATAAACAACCATTGAACGGTTCGTTCCACCATCACCTACCGGCAGAGCTGTTGCTTCTGCCGCTCACACAACGGCCGTGGCAACGAAAACAGCAGCGCGCACACACGACGTGCCACTGTTGCGAAAGGATGGTGAGATTATACCGGTAGCGGCAGCGGGTCGCTGGCACTGCGGTTTTCCTCGGTCATAAATTGATCGACCAATTGTGTGTGTTAATGTGTGTGTGTCTATGTGAATGTCTGAGTGTGTTTCCCGCTGCTTCCGTGAGCGAGTCAAAAAGGAAAGCTGCTACTGCTCACTGGAGCAGCCGGAACTCGAGATCAACTGTGGCACTCACGTACAAACAGAGGTCGGAAAGGAAGGCGTGGGGCAGTAAAGCTCGGTTCTAAAACCAATCGTAATTAATTTACAACCAACTTCATACAGGAGTAGCCGAGTGTTCGAGTCGGAAATCCTTCGTAGTGTATGGTTGGTAACGGCAGTGGCAATAACAATGGATAGCCATTTGGTACCTGTTGTAGAGTCATGGAAGCTCTCAATGCACTATTGATAGCGTTACAGGGAGACACAGAAAAGGTGCAGCATAGGTTTAGCAATATCAATATCGTTTAGTATACGAGTAATTGATGATGTTGTTCCACGATATAAAATAAGGCTAATAAAGCCAACCTTAAAAAAAATCTTGACCGAACAGCAAACCAATAAATACTTTCTTAAAAAACAACAAAATCTTACCAAGAAAAGTTAAATAAAATATATCAAGATGCGTTTGCTTCACTCGAGAAAAAAGCCAATAATTTGGTTTTTTCAGCACGTTGTATTAACACTCGCAACCAAGTTTATGCTTTATGCAGTCTGCATAAGAAAATAAAAATTTAAATGAGTTTAATTATTACTGTTTAAATATAGTTTTATGAGTTTCATAGCTGGGAAACAACGCCTGATGGATAAAAAGGCATCGAGTTGTATGCTGCTATTTATTATATTTCTTATTATCTTAAATACCTAGCAATACGGCCTCCTGGCCGTTTCTACCGAATAAAAAAAAGTTATCTTAAAGACCTGTAATTTTAGAATTTTTCCTTTCTAACACACCTACTTAAAAAAGTGTAAAAAAGTAAAATTAAGATATGTTCTGGACAATAGGACACTTTTGAGAAATTGTGCGACTAAAGGAAAAAGTTCGAAAAGTACGAGCGATAAGTCAATGATTCTTTCGATAACTTGTTAGAGCTAAGACCTAACAGAGATTTAAATAATTTGGAGAAAGATAATCGAACGTCCAAAAACGTTGGCACACAACAGCTAATCGCTACTACGAGAACCTCTACACAACAAGTTATCATCCAATAAAAAAATGTCATTCACAAAGCGAAGTTACACGAAGCCCCCCTGAATTGGAATTTATACTAAAGTGTTTGAACTCCGAAAACATCCGATTATTCGTTCAAGACCCTGTATCCTCATGAGCGGTAACACCTCAGTGGGCAAAGATAAGGCACTTGATATTCAAACCCCACCCTGGAGTCAAAGTTTCAGTTTCTAAAGCTTCTGAAGATTGTAACGTCATTACAAACATTTGGGAATGGAACAAGACATAAACAGCGTACCCGGGGACAAGGAGGCGAGATCTTCAAACAAGAACGGATTTAATCACAGCAAAAGCAAAAGCGACATTTTGTGAACAAGAAAGCAACGACTACTGGTTGCAAATGCTGTACCTTAGCGGGATGAGCCGTGGTGATGATGGTGGTGCGGGATTTGGTGCGAGAATAGTGTCCACCGCACGCGGGAAGCTCGCTTGCAGTGGTGATAGTGTTGGAGAGAGTGGCGGTAGTAGAGGTGGTGATAGTAGTAGGTGTGAAGGGACTAAGATAGACGGAAAATAGAGGGCCAGCACAGGTGCCTGGATGGCAGGATGACGATGATGATGGTAGTACTACTGGTGGTGGTGGCGGTGGTGGTGGTGGTGGCAATGTTGGAAGGGGCTCATCCACCAGAAGCGGGGCGACCAGTACCGGCCGCTCGAAAAAGTCCGAGCTCCAGTAGCCCTCCTCCTCCTCCTCTTCCGCCTGCTCCTGCGCCTCTTCCAGCCCTTGGACATACTGGACCAGCTGCCCGCTAGCATAGAGGTAGGCCGACAGGGGCGCTGGTGCTGCCGTGGTCACCGGGCCCGTCCCCATCACGCCGCCCGGTAGGTAGACCGGCACGGCGGACAGTGACGGCTTCATCGCCAGCGAGCGCACGGCGGCTGTGTCGTGAGGTGTCATGCTTACCATGCTTAGTGTCTTGCTGCTGACGATGCTGCTGCTGCTGCCGCTGCTAAGACTGCTGTGGCTGCTGTCGAAGTACTGCTGGAGCTGCTGTTGGAACTGGTGGTGGTGCTGCTGCTGCTGCTGCTGCAGGTGGTAGTGGTGGTAGAGCTGCAGTTGCTGCTGCTGATGCGCTAGCTGCTGCTGGAACGGTTGCTGCACTAGCAGCGGATGCGGATGGTGCGCTGGCAGATGGTGCGGATGATGGTGATGATGGGGATGGTGGCTCAACAGCTGCGGAGCCGGGTACGCGTGATGGTACGGCGTGGACGTGGTGGTGGCGGCGGCGCCGACGCTACCGCTCGTCGAATAGTAACCGATCTCACCGGGCACCGCTGTCGGCGGGGTCGCGTGGTTCAGCAGCTCCGTACTACTGCTACAGCTGCTGCTGCTTGCGCTGTGCGCAACACCGGTCGCGAAGCAACCGTGGAGGTCCGTCGTGTACCGTCGCCCAACCACGACCTGCTGGTGCTGACCCGCGGCGGAAGAAGCGGTGGCGAGTAGCGCGGGAAGGCTCTGCGTCGTTGCGGCCGTTACCGCCGCCGGCGACAGAAAGATACCGCCCGGTTGCGGCTGGTAGCAGTGTCCACAGTAGCACAGCTGCCGACTGCAGCAGGCAGGTCCGCTCGGGGCGGGCGCGTTCACCAGCGGTACGTCGCCCGGTACTGCTGCCGCAAGCTCACCGTGGATCGTGGCGATCGAACCGGCCGCCTGTTGCTGCTGCTGCTGCTGCTGCTGCCGATGGTACAGCAGGGACGAAGGCGACGACGACGACGACGACGACGATTCTGGAGCGTTGGAAGGATGAGGAGGATGATGTAATGCGATGGATGGGAGTGTCAGTGGTTGCAGCGGTGGCTGCGGTTGTGGCGGTACGGTAGACGCGGTGGCTGCCGCTACTGCTGCCGGCGAGGGTTGCAAAAAGGGGGGACAAAAGATCGGACTCGGCCGGAAATACGTGGTGGTGACGTGAATCGCTTCGCCTCTCTTAACCGGAACGCGAATTCTCAACCGGCGATTGGGAGAGAACGCTCGTTCGTTTTTCTGCTACTTGCTAAACACACTCACACACACACACACACACATACACTAGCTCACACACACTCGCACGCACTCTCCTGTTCTTTTGAAGACGAGGAGGTAACACGTCTTTAAATCTCTTCTATCGCTAGCACGCACGCTACACGGGAAGAATCGGGAAAAAGAAGAGAACGATCAACCCTCTCGGCTAGATGGGGGGGGGGGGATGATGATACCTCGATTACCCTTGTGGCACACACAAACACACACTTCACGCACACCAAACAACCCTGCCGGTGAGCTGAAATAGTGTTTTTTTTTCCCGTGTGTGAGTGAGAGTGTCTTTTGATGATTATTCGCCTGCACTTCGCTCACAAACAGTGTGTTGGATATATCAAAACTGGACCTTACAATGCTACAAAAACACGAACTTTTGTTTTTCTTGCTGATACTATAATTGCACTCCAAAATGTGTTTTCTCCTCCGCTACAAGTAATTGATCTTCTAAACGTTTCCTTACGCGCTACCGTTTGCCTTATGCTAGTTTTGCGAACGCGGGAGTAAAAGAGCTCCCCCCGTACGCACTAGAGTGTAGAAAAATAGGGAAAAAGTGTAGATAAAGAGAGCTTTCCTGGCTACAGATTGTCTAAAAGATCGCAGCACGAGAGTGGGTGCACTAGCGACAGTGGCAAAGATGCCGTGTGATTGTCAGAAAAGTGTGACCGTGACCCACGGGCGTGAGGGATTTTGCTCAAGTGCTCCAAAGTGGGCAATTGCTTTACCTTGGTAGCAAGTGATTTTCACCGCACGCGAGTCAATCGGCCAAGATTGTACGCGAGAGTGTTAGGAGAAGATGTCCTACAAAAGATTGTCACCGTTTCGAGTACCGAGTCTCAAAAGTGCCCTTGATATATTTGATGATTGTCAAAACGCGCTTCTTTTGATTGTCGATCCTCTCAACCGTGGCACGTTGTTTGCACGCGGTTGGTTGGATTGTCTTACCCTAAAACAACGAGCTACAACTGCTCGCTCCACCTATTGCATCTAGTCTATAAAAATACAACTATTTGATTTGTTTTTTTTTTCTTGTTTGATTGGTTTTTTTTTCTTCTAAAAGATTGGCTAATTACTGTTCGCTACGATTCTGGCGCTCTATACACCTGCCGCCCGTCACACCTGACACGCGTATTTACGATGGGTGACGTCGTCCTACACGAATACACTTTTGGCCCTCAAAAAAAAAACCGCACTTCCTCGGCCCTCTTTCTCCTTCCCCGCTAGTATCAATCCGCTTCGGCACACATACAAAACACGCTAACACACACACACACACTCGCACACACACACTGGTACGCACTAACACACCTTTGATTTTTGTTTTAGATAATTTTTTTCTTTATTTGAGAATGCACCTCCCAGGACTGATTCACCGCCAACAAAAACTCGCACACTCGCGACAAATCTTGACGCAAAAAAAGCAGGACTCTAAATTCTTTTATAGATCAAACGTACACGCACACACGCACAGACACTTTCAAGAAGGGAACGCAAAGCGAAACCAGCACACCGCACCGAGAGATGGGGAGAAAAGCTTAACCCGTCCGGGGTGAATGCGGGATGTCTTCTGATGATCTTCGACTTCCGCGCAGCGAGTTCAACACTCGGCACCCGGTCCCGCGTTTCTTTCACGGGCGGGGTTTTTGTCTGTGTCTGTGGGCCGAGAACGAGAACCGGTCGGCTTCCCGCGTCGTCCGCCTTCCCGGTATATTATGCTCACAAACCCCCGAAATCGACCAACCACTGGATGATCACCGGGTGGAACATGTGAGTGTGCAATAGCAGATACACAAGCGCGCACGAGTGCGTCGTGGAGCGAGTGAAGAAAAGCGAGAAACAACACAAAAACACCCCGATCGGAAGGGTTGATGGTGCGCGCTCAGGAACACCACACCACAAGAGAAGATCGGGCCGGCCTCTGTCTGTCTGTGTGTCAGGTTCGCGTTTGGGAATTGGTATAGAATGGGGGGGGGGGGTTGGTAATTATTTTTGATTATGTCTGGAACCGGTTTTCGCTACACGTTTACAGCAAACGGTCGACGATCTTCGATCGTACAACACGGGGAACGATCCAGGGACGTACTGCGCTTGGGTTTGGGATGCCTCTTCTGGCGTTCTGCTTTGCTCTTCTCTGCTGCCGAAGACGGGCGCAAAGCATGTACAGCGCTGGCTAAAAGGCTGAACCGAACCGAAGCGGCCAATCGTCGTTACAGTCAACCTTTTTTTTCTGCTTTCGTAGTTTTTCCCTTCTACCTAGTTCTTCTACCGCACTTTCTTGCCCTGTTCCTTCCCTTTACGTTTTACGCTATCGTTCTCAAGACGCTGGCTATTCTTGGCGTTCCCGTCCCGCCACGTACACCTGATTTCTATCTCCCTCTTCCCCTCTCCCTCTTTCTCTCTGTACCTTCTACCGTTCGCTTCCGCTTTTTTTACGTTATTTTTATTTTGACTTTATACTTTCCACCCTCCCTACCTGCTGGCCAGCGAAACGGGGATGATGGGTTCTTACGCGATCCGGCACACGATCTGCTCAAAAGAAGATCGAGAATCTCACAACCACACACGCACACACCTTCACATACACATACACGCAACAACGAGATCTTCTGGTTCTGGTTGCACCCTTCGTGGCTCCCTTGTGGCACCTTGCACACCCTTGTATATTGTTTCTTTTATCCTATAGCTTTTTTTTTATTCTTTCCCTCTCTTCCAACCAGCCACACACACACACGCACATTCACACTTGTTCAATAGGAATACAAAACAGCAACCGTCACACAACGGCTAAGAATCTCGCCTCACACCACGCACTCCCGTTCGCTTCTTCTACTGCCCGCGGGGAGTGGATTTAGGAAATTACAAAACGCCCAGAGAATTCCCACCTTTCCGACTTCTGATCGCTCTTTGGGTTCTCTTTCCCCCGTGTTTTCTGATATGTTTCTTTAACGTTTTTTTTATCTTCTTTTACTTTAAAGTAGCTTTAGTTAGCTGCCGCCGCTCATTAGAGCTGAATGCGCCCTATTCGATGGGCTTTTTCGACTTCAAACCCGTTTTTATTCCGCCTGCTTTTCCTCCTTTTCCCTTTGCACCTAACCCTAGCAAACAACAACAACAGCCGAGACGAGGCTGGAAAGATGAGGAAAAGTCACAACTGTGCTAGAGAGCGCACACCTCCGTGCACGACAGGGCAGCAAGAATGCGGTGAATGAATCGCGGTGTGATGGCTTTTTTTTTGTTTCTTCCTAGTGTGTAAATTGCACAAACTGTTTGGCCCACGAACAAAAAAACACGAACGAACAATCAATCACCGATCGCCGAAGAGGAAGAGTTCAGATCAGCCCTCTTCCCGGGAAGGAGGCGAGAACAGTGTTGTACGTTTTAGCAAACGCGTTGCAAAGTATTTCCCTCAAACCAGTGCCGATCCGTTGTGACCCCTTGGCAGATGGTAGTGACAGGAGAGTGTTTGGAGCCCCTTTGAAATGCAACCGGTGTCGACGGTGGATTGCCTTCGGGTTTGAATGCCAATCTGTGGGACACGTTCCGCGCCCCGACCGTAGCCACACTGCCGCCGCCGCCGCGCACGTTTCGTGTTTCTTTTTTTTTGTCTTCTTCCGTTTTCTAGGTTTCACCAGCGATGGGACCAAGGTAAGCGTGTGTCTGGGTTCGAGTGATTTGCGACAGGGACAGGGAAAGCAGAAAGCGGAAGGAAGGAAGCGGTATGGAAATGGTGGCGTGTGGTGCAAAAACAGGACACACACCACGCAAGGGCGTCGTCGAACACGTTGCCGGTGGGTCGGTCTGGTCGGTCCGGATCTCCCTCGCGACGCTCGCCACGGGCCGCCGCCAGTGCTTTTCGATGGGGAAGCGTTTGCGTGTGCAAGCGCCCGTTCAGCGGCTGCCACTCTTGTCGTAGCACACTACCATACACACTCGGGTGTTGCACAGGCTCAGTGAGCAATGACACCGATTGTCCGGGTGTCTTTTACCAGGGTTTTTTTTGTGGGGCCAGCAATAATAATGAAGAGGCAGAAGTGCTGTGGGAATTCACGCACGGTCAAACTTACTGGTGAAAAAATCGCGCCGGAAAACTCGTCGAGCTACTCTCTCTCTCTCTCTCTCTCTCTCTCTCTCGCTCGGTGGGATGGTGGGAAAGGGCGGTGCGGTGTTGCGAGCAGATGATTTGGCACACGTAGGGGGTGGAAAACTAAAGGCGGGCACAGCCACAAGCACAAACGCACACAAACCAGCACACGCGCGCGCACGCGTAAGACACGGCGGAGACTGCACTGCAAGGGACGAGCGCGGCGCACGTTGATACGTTTAACCCGCGTGCACAGACAGTCGCGCACACACACACACACACACCTGTTACAGCAAAGGACACAAACGTGCACGCACGCACACTCTCACACAGAAACGCGCGGGTGAGGTGAAGGGTAGGGGGGGGAGGGTTTGCGAGAGGTCGGGAAACGTTACGCACTCAGCACACGCACTTGAAAGAATGCCTGTTGTTGGCGAAGGAACGCGCCACGCAAGAAAACCGTACCGAAACAGGGGACGGATGAAGAAAGACACAGAGAAGGAGGGAAACAGAAGGGTTAGAGTTTCGAGCGGACAGATAGCAGGGGAAGAAACGGAGCGAAAAGATCAGCAGTGAAAAGTTGCTGCACACGATCGCGAGCAGGCGGGCAGCCCGACAGGGCAAGCAACTTTTAACTTTTTTTTTATTACAAAATAAACAAACAACAACACAAGCACACAGGAGAGGCAGGGCACTCAGCATGAACTTGAACGTCTCGCACGATCGTGTCCTTCTTGGCTCTTCCTCTTGTTTTACTGTTTTGTTCTCACGCAAACGCAACGCACAGTGACACACGACACGAGAGGGCGGCGAAAGCGAAATCTGATCTTAAGCTTAGCGCGAAAGGAATTTGTAACTTTGATCGCGCGCCCTGTCTGGTGGGGCACAGGGTGCGGCAAAACACTTTACTGAATACGGGGAGGGGGAGGGATGCACGAGAACTGAGTCCTTTTCTGTTTCAACAATGGCTTGATAACGTTTGAGACAAGTGATCTTACAGAAATAGTAAAGGCTTTAAGCTGTGACTTTGCAGTTTGTCGCAATAAAAATGGAGATGGGCAAGTGTTCCTTCGGTTTGCTTGTTACTTTAGCTTACAAAAGGGACAATAAAATTACTTTGATTCTTATTTAATTGTTTCTTGTTCCGTTCGATAAACTGATGAACAACACACACACACACACTCCACCTGTGTTCAGCTTTCGGTGCAAAGCGTTCAAGTTCGTGATTGCTGGCCCGCTACCGTCTGTGCCGCACTTTTACGTTACAAACTTTTGTTAAGATATTTTAGTATATGTTGTTATGGTAGTTGTGGTTGTTGTTGTTGTTGTTGCAGTTTGTTGTTGTTGCTGTATACTGATAACTGTGAGAGCGGCGGATAGATTGGAACGGGTTAAAGCGAAGACTGTATGAAGACTGAAACAAAATCGACTGGTTTTTCGAAGGTAATAACAAAACGGTGGAAACGCAACCAACATAAATACATAAAAGATATGTACTGGGAGCGCGAAGCCGGACCGAACGCGGCGAAACCCGGACCCGAACGATGGCTCAGCAGAACCACCGACCGACGTCGTCGTCGTCGTCGTCGTCGTCGTCGTCGTGGCCATCATCATCGGCAGACCACCTGTGCACAGGAGGAGGGATGAGGTTGGAGGAAGAGCGCACCGAACCGAACTTGCGCCGAACAGGAAAACTCGTCGTGGTCGTCGTGGTCGTCGTCGGTGCCTGCACATCCCGAGAGTCGCTTTCGTTCGCTCCTTCTCCACCCGGTCAAGGTAATGCGCACACTGCTGATAATCATCACGTCGATGATGATGATGATGCTGCTCCACCGCTGATGATAACCAGCGCGCTGTGTGAAGCTGTTGCTCTTTGTTCCCCATCCCGAGCGGTCTGGCGGGTTTGGCGCGAGCCAAAGCGAGAGAAAAGTAACGAACTGGCAACGGCCAACGCACACACTTGCACGCTCAATTACTGTGCCGCAAACCGAAAGGGCATGTGGCTGGGGAGCTGGTCTGGAAACACCCGGAAGCAGCAAAGCGGGAGAACTAGACCCGTCCGTGCATCGAATCGGGGCTTGTGCGTGAGCAGGACGACACATTGGCAAAGAACGCACCTCAATTCGCTTTCTCGAACTTCGAACACAGACACACACACACACACACACAGTCGCTGGATTCAGTCTGCGCCTCCTCGAGAAGATGCGGTGTAGCGAAAAGCCTTACACCTTACCCTGGGGAGGGCCGGCGAAGGGCAAGAGGCGGTTGTACCGGAGCACAATGCGCCGAATCGCGTAAAGGCCTTCTTGCCAAGAAAATTCCTTCAGAACGAGAACTCTTCGGCCGAGCGAGCGAGCAAATGAGGGGCTCTTCAGGACGGCGTGAAAAGGTAAGGGGGAAGGAAGGAATAGAGGGGGAGGAATCGCTCGTTCTCTTCCGGAGGGTGGTGAATGGGTTTGCAGGGTGGTCGAAGCGGCTGATGGTGGTGCGCGCACGTTTCACTGTTCGCTTTTCCCGTGCATTAATAATACATGTTATGTACCCGAGCAGAAGGCACACTTACTGGCGATGTTTAATGAGAGTGGGAGAGAACGGGCCGTGGCTTACACCCGCCACCGTTGCGAACGAGGGAGCACGATGGGTGGAAGTGAATCAACGTGTTTTACTATAAAACGGCACGCCACGTGAGTTGTACCGCACCACCGAGTGGGAAGAACTCACGGGCGAAAACTGTGCTATTCCGACTCGGAGGATGAAACCGAGCCACGTCGATCGAAGATCGTTCCAGGATAGGAAGTGAGGAAAGTGATCGCATGAGATGCAAAAGAGTCACCGGAAACTGGATGGATAGTCATCTTCTGCCAAGCTGGTTTAGATTGATCATGAATTATCTCAGAGGGGGTTTTCACAGGACAGGGGATAAATTGAGAAAATTTGCTAAACTATTTTTTTTTTAATTCGGAAAATGTGTCAAGAAAGATAGGAATAATACTATTCCATTTTATTTGTAATTTATATTTTACTTGCATTTTTAAATAATCAAGCATAGAGATGGATAAATAAATTAATAAATAAATAAACCCATGAATAAATAAATCATCAATAAATAAATAAATAAATAAAAAATAAATAAAATAATAAATAAATAAATAAATAAATATAAATAAATAAATAAATAAATAAACAAACAATAAATTAATGAACAAACAAATAATAAAATGTATAAATAAGGAAGTGAGTTAAAAACTAAATAAATAAAATAATAAATTAAGAACCATTCACTAGCAGCCTGGTAGGAACGAGAGGAAACACTTAAGGCTCTCTCCGGCAACGTAAGGTCCGGCGTGGCTTGAACCCCTTGCGAGGATAACCTTTCACTTTATCAGAAAAATGGGCTTAAGTACGCAGACCTTAACAAACAAAAAAGATTGTATAAAATAAAACAGTTCTTCACTGAAGGATTATTGATATCTATTTCTCTTTCAATTCTATGGTAGTTATGTTTTGCTGAAGTTGATATTCTAATGCATATATAATCAATCCAGATTTAACAACACTGCCCAGCAGCATTAAATTTAAAAGCTTTTGAAAGCAAGTTATGTTATCCTTTCTTTCAGTTTCGGTTTTGTCAAGAAAATATTTATAAATTTGCAACATGCAGCACAAACAAGCTAAACACAGTAAATCGACCGTATTTATTTAGGTATCAGAAAAAGTTTTTAGCCGTATAGTTTTGGTAAATCAAGAAGACTTTAAATAACTTTTTGCTGCAATATTGAAACAATATTGATTCATTCAATGCATTGACATATTTTTTAATAAAATTACAAATGAAATACTAAACAGTCCCCTTTAACATAAAAAACGTGTGTTTTGCGAATAGCTAAGTAATATTCCCAGGGCAAATAATACTTTACTGTACGAAGCGAGTATAACAAATCGAACATCATTTTACATTGCTACATGCGTGCGGCAGTAATAATGCTACAGGTAAATCGTACTCCTCCCAGGCACTCATCTTACCCCGATTCAGGGGGAAATTGAGTTGCTCACCTGGGTTATCCCCGCTAGGGCAGGTGAAAATTGGAAAACTCAAACATAAAGTACAACCCGAATCAATCCAGTTACAAACACTTGTAGAGCAGCACACCTGTATAGCTTCGGGAATGCCGACCGATTCCGCTCATGTAATAATCCAGCAAACTTCGTTCCCAGCGCCGGACCGAACCGAACAACGTATCGATCCGATCTAACCGAACCTGTCGAGAAAAACCCGACCCGAAACGTACCGGGAAAATGCACGACCAAGTGCGGCACTTCGGTTAGATAAACGACGGGCCGACGGTGAAAAATGCTGCTCGTGGAAAAGGACAGCTAGCTGGTTTCCTTTATCACCATCATCATTACACAATCCGTCATCATTTACTTCGTCGTTTTGCTCGGGAGTGGGAAGTCAGCTCACCATCATTGGATGACTTCGTGTAAAAGCTTTGCCTTGTACGGAGGGGAAATTTAGTACGCAACTTCCCCGTCCGATACAACCTGAAAGCTCGCTTTCCACTATGTGATCCTTTTGCTTCTGTGTCACGCCAGCAACATGTAGCGGCAAGGATACGCAGCAACAGGGCGAGCTTTTCCCAGGGAAGACTGGAGCTTGAAGCAACAAGCGAATCGCATGGAAGCAACAAGCGAGTCGGCAGGAAGCAACAAGCGAACGTAGCGTAGCTTGTTGCTTCTTGCGATACAAGTTTTCCCCAACTGGGGAGCCTTTTATGGCAGCAGTTCCTCCCCAGGATATGGCACGACCGGTTATGTATGCAACCATCAGTGAAAAGCTTCACATGCACAGCTTTTACCTCCCCGCTTTCTACAAAGGGTACACTAGCGGACGCCCGGTGATTTGTACGACGACAAGGGAAACGAGTACTTTACTGTTGGATCTGTCCGACCGAATCGTTAAAATACAACTGGGCTACATAAATATTGAAAAAGTTTACGATTTAGAAGAGAATTCTTTCACCAGAAAATACAAATGTTACTGCTAAAGTGGCAGCTGCAAATTCTGTCGAGAGAAAAACAAACAGCGTTTATGAGTTTAAGGGAAAGATAATAATGAAAACAATCGGTACGGCGACCGACGGGAAAAAGAAGATTTGTGTCAATCGTGAAGTTGAATACAGTTTTGTTTAAACTCTATAGTAACCGCATCAGAAAGTCTCTGAATTCTTAATATTTATAGGCCCTAAACTAAGAACAATTAAGTTTTACAACATTAGCTAGCCTAGAAATATGTCAGATAAAGTCTAACCCAGAAATACGCCAAAGCCTTCATTTATAAAACAAAGGCGTGTAAGAATAATATGAAAACCAGTTAAAAAATCTGTTCATATTGAATTATTACCTAATGAAAAAAAAAACTCCGAATAATGTTTATCAGTGGACAACTGTAACAAGGATTTAAATGCAATAATCAATTGTAATCACTGAAAAATATTTCAAAAACATTTCATATTAAAATAATCCAACCAATACCGAAAAGTATTCCGATCATCTTAAAATTAGGAACCATGAATAAGATAGCAGCACGCAAGAAATTGAAACATCAATTCAACCATCGGAACTAATCCGGATCCCAATGCCTTCCACGAACTCGCCAGACGCACTAAGCTCTTACTCTCCACACTGACCTGATTTTAATGCGCCCGTCCATGCAATATCGGGCTATTGAAAATAAACTGAAAGCTGCTTTCCTTTTCGCGCATCACCTATCCATCATCAGGCACGTGCAGTCAACAGCAATGTGCTCGAACTGTAGTGTGTAATTTTCACTGGAGTTTTTTTTTTTTTCGCTGAGCTCCGTATACCGACTACGGTTCCACCAACCCCAATCAAAATCCCAGCACCCTTACGGTTGATCTCATTGTGCTGATAGGAAAAGGAAGACACACCGTCAGTCCTGCTTTCCACCTTTCCAGTGCACAGATTTTCCCATCGCGCACAAATTGGTAGAACAGGATTAGGCACAGGCAGGTAAAATCCTCGCCATCCGAAAGGGCACACACGCTCGCAAAATGGATACGCATCTTACATCCTATCCGAGCCACTTAGGTACGGAGAAAATCATCCTCCACCCTCGCTCCAGCCCATCCAGCTGGCGGTGGGTGTCGCACCACTGTACTAAGCCCCCTAAGGATCCCAAACGACGGGGAGAAGATAGCCAAATGGGGATATGGCAGTTATGCATTTTCCATTAGCCATTTAGTCGTTTTCTTTGGCAGATTTTCACCCAACCCCCAAATGGGTGTGTGCGCTTTTAATACTTTTTTTTTGTGTGCTCGACATAACGTTTCTGCAAAGCCCGCAATGTCTAGCGGATGGTTGCTTTTAGCAGGCGTAACGATGCCCGTTTCACTGTAGTGCTGTTTATTATCCCTGTACTGGAGGCCCCCTTGCGCACATCAAATACCGAAAGCGGGCCGCTGAACGGAAACATTCTTTCCCATTGTAACATACCCACCCCCATCAACTCACCGATCGGCATGGGAGTACGATTTTCGTATGAATAATCGAGGTGACGGGAAACAAAGAAAATACCGGAATCATTCCCCCCCCCCATCCCCATCAACAGCGTATCGTTTTCCCAGCATCGGGAGGACTCTTTTTACATCAAAACTCTACTCCTTTAACCTCACCTGACAATCTGCGAAATGCACTGTGGGCACTAGCAGGGATAAAATGCGTGAGATCCTTTCGTTAGTACGATTCGATGGAAAAAAAACTGAACAATTTGTTCATTTTATATCTGATGTAACTAAGCATCGTCAAAGTTATTTTCATACGTTGATTGAGATGTTTCTTGAAGTCCACTCCGTTTCGATGCATGTTGCTCTTGTATCAAAATATTACTCATAATCTTGCAAATCAGAAAAAAGTAACCGAAACTTGACATAACTTCAACAGGTTTTAATGATTAATTAATAGATTCACGAAAACTTTGTTTCCGTCAGCGGAAGTTACTAATGGTGCAGGTCGGCACTTGCAATTATTATGTGTCGTATGAGTTTCAATAATGGCTATTAAAAATATGTTGTCAAACATACGTTGAGAGGAACATTTATCTATGCCCTGTTGAAATTGAAGAAATTTCTTTATGAAAATGGCACAAACACAGCACTAAAATCGACGCTAACATTTAGTTTTTTCGTGTAAAAACACCTGGTTGTTAAGTGAACTCACTGTGCGATGGTAGCACAGTCATTGTTGCCACCTCCCTTGTTTCCATTGGTTTTGAAAATTGTGTAGGAACAAAAAAAATGTTTAAAACCGGTTTCACAGAGGGCACACAGGAAGAAACCATTTGCTAAGAGTTTTGCTCCTCTTTTATTTTCACTCTAGGCAAGGGAGGTCAAAAACTGTGAACAGTGCATCCTGCAGAAATGTACATCGTGTTGGTTTTACGTTATTCCCTTCTTTCTACCAATGAAAAAAAAGCAAACGTAAGGATTTAGATGACCGGTCCACCCATCAGCGGATTGTCATCGCGTTCCGTCATCGTCGAGACCGGTTGCATAGGTCGACATCCTCCAGCCATTACACAGGCAGGCAGTGTACCAGGAGCGTTTCGCTTTGACCTTTATCCCCCACCCGATCCCGCCTGGCTCGCTAGGTAAAAGGGTATAACGAAAGGCACATATCAAAGGGGATAAACGGGATCTCCCGGGAACGTAGAAAAGCGCCCAGTCTCGTTAGGTCACAGGTCAGTTGTCACACGCTTTTCGCGTTGAAAATGTGAGCAGGGATGGGTTTAGGTGTGTGTGTGTCAAACGATTAACATATTTATCTCAGCCACTCTTGATCCGTTTCGCAACACGTTTTCCATCCCGTTTTTTGTGACACATTTCCTTTTCCCTTTCCTGTCTTCCGGACGGCCTGTGCCGCAGGGTAGCGAATTAGTGATTCACTTGTTCATTGCCATTAGCATTTCATACTAAGCGCGTGTGATGCATTTTATTTTTTATTGGTGAGCTGGTTTTTCTTCCCCCCCCCCCCAAAACTTCACCAACGAGCGGGGTACGGGGTGCGCTTTCATGTCACGCTTTTATTTCACTTAGTTCATTTTGCATAAATTTTGTAGCACTTTTATTTTCTTTTGATGTAATAACTTAAGTTTTTTTTCCTTCACGCAAAAAATAGGAAAACCTACAAGAAGCTTGTGATCACGTTCGTGAACGCCAGGAAGCGTACGGCGTATGTCGCCCAAGGTTATGGATTGTCCATTTCTTTTTTCAACATCCTCTTTTCTCTTTTCGTCTTTTTTTAACACGTGAATGAGTGCTTTTTTTTTGGTGGTAATATAGTTAGGTCCATTCTTCCTGCTATACACGAGCGCCCATTTTTATATCTTCTACCGGCTAGCGAAATTTTACCGTACCAACGTAATCCTTCAATTCTTGCAGCGAACGATGTGCTGGTTAGATGCCGTAGCCTACCTTCACCCGAGAAGGGAAAATGGAAGTGTTTCGCGAACTGAAAATAAGCGAGGCGGCAAGAACATTCTCTTCCGCCGTGAACCCAAACGCTTCAGTGCAACGAAACGAAGCGAAAACATACATGCTGCTGCTGGACATGGTTGGACCACGGCAGGATGTAGAACCATACAAAACAGAAACACACACACACACACATAGCAGCAGCATGAAACGGAAGCAGGACGCAAATCCGCCGTACCGGAACCCGCGTCGTTAGTCCGCTAGAACCGTGATGACAGGCAACCGGCGAGCGGCTTTAGGCAGGATTTGGGCAAACAAATTCACAGTGACACATTAAATCCTCGTCGGACGGCGCCTGTTGTGGAATACTTCAACGTTTATGGGTGGTTGTGGAAGGAATGGCGTCCCGGGTGAAAACTTGAGCACACATTAAGGTGGGATTTGTTTTCAGTGCCTAAAAATTGACACTGAAGATACTGGTTTGTCAATTGACACCACATGAATGCACTGTATGAGACCATGGTGTGTTGAGTGAATTTTTGCACTTTGTTTAAAAATTTAGTGAACAGGAAAATAATAACAAAAATAAGAAACATAAAAATTCAACATACATCACGAAACATATGTGTTATTGTATTTGTTCTCAGATATAAATAAATGTGTACCAAAAAAAAAAACTTCTCGAATGTGCAATGTGCATTTCTGCAAATAATTAGGATGTATTTCATAGCATTGGGTTTTGGTTGCTTTTCAAATAAAAACAGCATTAAATTATCTAAATCGGATGATTAAATTTACTATTTTTTCGGAAAATTATTTTTTACCATTAAATTTGCGGTCGCTTCACCTCACCGAAACTGACTATTGTGACTAGATGTTTTCTTTTGTTTTTCCAGCATTTCTTTTCAATAAGAATAATATTGGCGAAATGTAATGCAAACACTCTTCAAACTCCACTTCTCGCATTGAAGTTATGAGATTTTTAAATTTTAAATTGCATAAATTGAAATATTAACCGATTTCGAAGCAACATTGCTTCCTTGTAACCATTTCGTGGGCTAATAATAGCTCATGCAATAAATGTTTCCCAAAGCCAACCTTTGGTTGTGTTGCTCTATTAGCGCTTACCGCTTTCTGTTTCTGATAAAAGTACAACGAAACCGTCTCCCGACCAGACCCCTTTAACAATTGCTTTGCTCATCGTGTGCGCCTTAGAAAGCTAATCCATGTCAGCTCATTTGTTCCGCTTCCCGTGGTGAGGCAGTTAGAATTTCACCACCAAGAACATGCCATCCTTCCCTCCCCTTCAATCTACCCGACTGCCACAAAAACTTCCTCCCGTTCTCTTGCCTTGGATAGCTCCGCAATGATGCCCGAGGTAGGCACGTGAAGCCACCGAACCTTCCCCCCACCGCACTACAAAACACACCACAAATGTTCCTCCAACCCGAAAAACGGAATGATTCCGGGCGGCCTGTGTGTGTGGGCATCATCATCTGTCTGAAAAGCGCCATTCAAATTCATTTCCCTTGTTATCACACACAATCGCGAATTGTTTTGCATTCCATCCTCCGTTCCCTCGCTAAACGCCGGCGTGCTTATGCTTCCACTTTACATGTCTGCAGCAACACAAACAGACGCGAGCAGGCAGCCCAACCGCCCCCGGGGCGGGTCTTTTATCGAACAGAGCTAGGCTCGCGCCAGGTGGCCGACGCGTGCGAAAAGGATAACGTACCCTAATAAGACAAGAAAACATCAGCAATCACAGCCGCACAGGAAAGGGGCTGCCACCCACCAATCCGCTCGGCTTTAGTGGCGGATGGAGGGCTTTTCGTCGAGTGTAAAAGCTTTTCCACGTTTTCCGCTTTGCTTTCCATCATCGATACTGCGCCAGCACCCGGCGGAAGGACGTAAGACGGCTAAGCATCCTGAATCCTGGCGTACCGGGGCAAGGGGTTTTTGTTTGAACTGGGGTAAGCATCAACATCACTCCAGCAAAAAAAGAAGCCGGGCCCAAGAAAGGTGTCTGACTGCCTGCGCTGTTCCGCGGAAGTTAGCGAGCCACAACTTATTCCGTCTGTTTTGTCGGCGGAAGGAAATCGCCTTGAAATGCGCACCCGTCCTAAGCCTGAATACAGGCACACACGACTTCACCCGGCTTGACAGGAATTATGCACGAAATCGACTGGGGTAATAAAAACCAGAAAGGTAAACTCCGCTTCAAGTTGTTGGTGAGCAAAGCCAACCTACAAAGGGCGATGGAAGTAACAATGCAAAATGATACGCAATTCGAAAAACGCGTTCGAATAGGGGAGGGAGACGGACGGTTTTCGCAAAACCATTCTACTCGTCACCGATGACACATCGAGTGGGAAAGTTAAATAAAACACCGAGCACCATAACGCTGCCGTTAAGGAAAAATGGCCATAAAATATACATGGGGAGGAAAACAACTTTTCCGCTCCACGGTCGATAGGTTCGCCTTCCTGACTAGCTCTTTTCTCCCACGGGAGCACAGCGAGCGAGCGAAAGTAATGTGCAAACGATTCGCAACACGCGTCTTTTTTCTTTTGTGCAGTTTTTTTTTGTTTTCTTCCAACCTGTCACGGTAAGGTTTTATCGCCATCGACAGAGACATTTTCCCCCAGAGAGAGAACGGGACGGTAAAAAAAAAGTGGCGATACTTTTCGGTAATTTTTACAGCAATTGATTTCACTTGCAACCTACCCTATCCAGTGCTGAACTGGATCCACTTTCAGGGATAAGTTGGGTGGCAAGAACGAAAGGAAAACCCAATATCGCTCAACTAAAAATTTTCACTGGTGTATTGTTTGCTTTCATCTCTTTTGTAGCGCCCGCCTAACGATATCGGCATATGAGGAATGGATTTTCCTACTTTCCTTTTTCGGTACAAAGCCTTTCAAGCACCTGACCAACTGCTGCTGAACGTCCTTAGAGGACAGTGCAAACTTTGTCCGGTAGCCTCCTCTTACAAAGCAGTCAAACCGGTCCGCAACTAGCAGCAGCAAGATTTTAAGCAGCATTCAAAGCACACTACCAGCTGCACGAAAGGTTCGTCGCTTGCCCACATGTCAATGCTGTCCACCAGATGGGATAAAACCTTCAGCTCGTGAAGATAAATTTCGTGGCAAACCTTTGGCTAACGGATTCGGGAAGCCCGGGAAAACTCCTGGTTGAACATAGGAAGAACGCCCTAAAGCGCTCCAGCATCTCACTGCCTGGGGAGGGGGGGGGTAAGTTTTCCCTGAGCCCGCTTTTCCATCGTGCGCAAATGTTTGAATTGTGATATTGCCTTTTCTGCTTGAGCTGTATCCACACTGTATAGAGGTAAACGAAACAAGCGTTTACATTCGTCGATTTCTGACGGATAACCAATACGTCGAGGCGTCTGGCTGATACCCTTCCAGCACGAAGCGGCTTTGTTCCGTCATCCTACGGCAAATACGTTCCAGGCGGCTGACGGTTCTACTGCTCAACGTGAGGGAGTTGAATGATTCATTTTTACTTCTGTGATGTGTAATACGTTGTTAGACAACCATTCCCTGGTATGCTCTCACTATCTTTAGCCATCTTTTCAAGACGAAAGACAGTGGAACAGATGGAGGTGGTAATGTTTGACAATTGTATTTGCCATATTTCGTAAGCCTGTTTTTATGCTTAATGCCCACCCAAAAGCTTGAATTGGATTGGTTGTATTGATTTTAGTGAGAAGTACTTAACATGGTTGTAAAACTGTGTTAAAAGCTCAGTTTCCATAGTACAAGACCGACAGTGAAAAATAAATAATAAAATAATACCATTTCTGGTACGTTGTAAAGGTTATCCCCATCCATTACTAAAAAGAATGCAAGCATTTTGTAACCTATTTTGTGCTTTGAATTGATTTCTTGTTGTAAACATCTACAAAGGATCAGTTAAACTATACGATGCGCGAATTCTTTTAAAACATGTTTCACCTACATGCACAGCTGTAAAATAAATTTGAAACTGATTGAAAAGGTTTTCAATAATCGTTGCAAGCAGTGTTGCTTCCCACGGCATCTCACGTGTTTATCGATTCATTTACCCGGTGTCGGTGATGCCTGTTAGGAAATGTGTACACCATCTTCAAGCTTATTATTTTCCCTTACATACATTTAAATTCATTCCAATTCAAATTCATCGGTACTGTACGTGAGACAGCTGTGACGAAATAACCGCCGGAAACATGGAGGGAGGAACTATGAAAGTTGAATCTATGAATGGAAGTTTCATCTCACAGAAGTCTTTTCCCCTCCCTGGTCACAGTGAAGCAGGCTTACCCGAACAAATAATGTAAAACGAATTGTACCACCGGCCGCCCCGATCCCCGAAACCGATGCAATCACTCGACTTTCCTTCACCCACATTTCCCATCCATATGGTCGCTTCGGTGTGAACCCCTTACCACAGAAATGACGCTAGAGAACGCTGTTTAAGTAGATATGAACCAATATTTACCCTTTATTTCAATATCGCTTTGCCATGTGGGGAGCTTCCTTTCCGCATCGTGAAGCATGCGTATCGTTGGCAAAACGGGACAGAGGGGGGAAGGGGGAGCTGCCGGCAATCGGAAACCGCACAAGCATTCCTCAGAGTTCGGTAAATCGAACCCCGCACCCATATTTCTATAGATTCATCCGGGTGGGGAGTCCCGTGCAACAGCCGTCGGGGAAATCGCAATGAGCACCCAGCGCCCAGCGATAAAATCAGCATAAGAATCTTGAAGCCCCATCCGTCGCCGAAGAATCCTCACCAAGCATCCCCCGTCTACCATCCTCACGTCCTTTTCCTCCTCGGCGGGCATAGAGCCACCGGTAAGCCACTGTTCCATCCCGAGCACTAAGCCTCCCGGTTAAGCAACCAGGTAAGAAGCTAATTTGTTTTGTTATTATAAGAGGATTTGGTCCCGGTACCCGGGAACCGCATGAAAAACGGTTGGCTCCGTCCGGCAGGGGAATGGAGCGACGGATGCCACCGGCACGTGGGTGCGTAGTTAATGGGGAAAGTAAGAACGCTTTTCGGGAAAACTCTTCCCGCTTTCTCGAAATTCGAATTTTTCACAACTAGATACGTGTGCACACTCACGTATCCGAGCGAACGTTGGAAATTATTTTCACAACCCTCTGTAAGCACTGCGATTGCTGTGGAGAGGATGGTGTAAGCGACCTCTGTCTGCTTGCCGCAGTCGCACCGATATCAAGTTACACAGCTTCCGCACTACACTCGCTGATTACTCCTGCGCCCTTCCGGCTGTCTGTCAGATAGTGTAAATGACGCACCACGGCAGCTTTTCCTCCCCCAGAAGACACCGATCTCCAAGCGAGGTGTGCTCGCGCGCTATCATTACACGTTTCATTAATCAAAAGTTCGGTTCTTTTCTTCCCGAACTGCTTCCACCGTATCGCTTCGTGCACTATAGCTTTTCCCGGGCTGCAGGCAGGCACGGGGGCACGGCACGGTTGGGGGATGGAACTTTGGTTTGCAGTTGGAAGAATAATGAAGCATCATGCTGGGCGACGGGAGTGCAGATGGACCACCGTGACGCGACGACGACGACTTCTTTTTAATTTCCCAACCAGCTCGATAGTGTTGCATTCGTTTTTATTTCAAACGTAAGTTGAAGTTGGTGCTTTAGGAGAGTTTTTAATTTGACAAGTACTTGAACTCTTGCAGACACTTTGAATAAAATTCATTCTTAAAGGGCTACAGAGACACATTTCAACACTCTGCAATGAAACCAATACCAATGAAAAAAGAGCAAAAACATATTTTTAGTGGTAACACACACGGCAATTTATGTGTAAAAGCAGGGAGGTATGTTTTCCACACCGATAAAACAGCATACCAAAGAAAGAAAGCCCTGCCTGTCCTTCATTTCTTATCTACTATCCAGCCGGGCCGTTAAAAACTAAACCGCCGCGGTCGTTCCGCGATTTAATTTGACAGTGAATGCAACAATTTCTCATTCTAATTGATATGGAAACGCTTTGTCATGTCGCTTGTCAAGTGATGCGCTTGCCGTCAGCCAGGGTACGACCGAGCACGCGCACATGACAGATGTTTTACGCTCGATTTCATCCCTACCCGCAACATGGAAGCTGCTACCGTGATGGGGCAAGGAAAGTGTAAATGGGAATTGTATTTTACCGAGCCACATAGAGCATAGCTTGATCCGGTGAAAAGAAATGGTCAAAGTAATTTTCATAATACTTTTAAAAGCCTTCTTTCCCTTTCCCATCAAAACAACGCTTAAATTGTTGCGCACATTCTCCGGTTTCAAAGACATTCCAAAGTCTCTGGGAAATTTGGAAGCGTGCTCCGCGCAGTAGCCCCCCACCACAGTCAATCACCTGATCATCCTGGGCTTGTTCTGTCAGCCGCACCACCTTTCATCCCTTGCCGCGACGCAGCACCGGAAGCGACACGTAAAAAGTGCCGAGAAATCAATTTTGTTCATAAATAAAACATGACGCACCCGCGGTCCGCGCTAAATAACGCACCACCCGCACAAACTGGAGGAAAAACTTTCCATGGCGGTAGATTTGAATGTGAATCTGTGACCGTGGCACGTGCAAATCATGACCGTCGCGGATCATCGCGCCAAGAAACTAGCAGTGTATGAGTGAGCGCGGGAAGGAAAGAGCACTTCAGCGTGTAGCTAATGAGCTCCATTCCCCCCCCCCCATCGCAAGGGCATGAGAAGGTATGCTGATTTGAATATTTTCCTACCAGCAGCACTGGTAGCGATGTTCGTCAAAGAAGAACATAGGCAAAAAGAGACAGAGATATCGTGCTATGGCAGGGCGGGGACGCATCTACAGTCCCGCTTACCACTTTCACCGAACGAGATGAATAATAGGACAAAGGATGAAAAGTACAACGCGCTTCGCTGTTATGAAGATGGTGGGAAAAAGTTTTCCCCCCTTGCAAAGCCCGATTGATTGGTGGTAACTTTACAGCATCAAGCGGCACCAAACAACAGCTCTCCGCTCACTTCTTACCAGCCTTTCTCTCTTACTTTTGTTTGACTTTTCCAGCGCACAACACCTTCAGAACGGGACGATGTAAAACAATGCTATTTATCTAAACAATTCACCAAACCCCCGGCAAAACTCCTCGCTTTTTTACCCCTTGCTTAATATTACATTTTTCCCTCAATCGCAAACTTTCTCATCAACATTGCAACGAAAAACGTTATGATTTTCTTACCTCGAAAAGATTAAGGCCCCGCTAGAAAAAGAAAAGAGATAAAGACATGATGTAAAACAGCTGCGTGAGGGAAACGAACCAACGAATCGATCGATGGCGGCTGGTTTGGTGTGTCAATCTGTGGCATTGTTACACAAAAGCGTTTACTACTCCAGCGGAATTGAAAAGGGAAAATACGGTTGCTTTTTTTTTTAAATGCGCTACGAAAGACACCTGGAAACATAGTGATGCAAAGTGTTCTAAAGTACGAAAGACGAAATAGTTGTACTAGCAGGGTTTCACACACCAAAGGGCCGTACAGGTTTGAGAGAGAGAGAGAGAGAGAAAGAGCAAGAGAGAGAAAGAGAAAAATAGCAAAGGGGTGGAAAGACAGATGGAAAAGGGTGTTGCAACTTTTATGGTACAAGCTTTTCATAAACCTAGAGAAAGAAAACAAAAAAGGAAATATTTAAAACATACACAGTTGAACAGCAGAAAAACGGAAAAGTGTACATCTTGACATTCCCATAAGCTACACTCATTCATTTTACACTCTACGCTACTTTAGTTCCCTTCTTTACCTCTCGCAACTCGATCATTATCGAGTCAATTAGGTCTGTCCCCTTCTTACCAAACATTGGTGTATTAATCGAATGTCATGAAACAAAATTAGCTCATCGCGTTTTCGCCACACAATCACATCTGCGGACAACCTTTGCCAGAGCACGACCTCTTTCACCTCGCATGCCGCACGGATTGATGTGCTTCCATTTTACGCATGAAACCATCATCAAAATTGCACAATTCACCCAAGCCTCCCGCTTATTTGTATGCAAGTTTGTGGGTACACATGCTATTCGAAACACTAATGGAAAATAATTATTAATCAACAGCAGAGCGGTGCCGGGTGTAGTGTAGCCATAACCATCCGGCTATCAATGCACCCGACCGGATGGGGGCAGATCTCGAACACCGAAACGAAACGTATTGGAAAAATCAGTTGACGACAAAGCGCGTTTGCATTCATTCCGACCGACCGACCCGTGCAAATGTGCGAACGGTAAGCAGGCTCGGCAGACGGTTTGGCACTAATTTTCAGCATCACTAACCATTACCTAAATGAAGCTATTTACAGTTGAAAATGCCGCAGCTGCAATGTCCACCGCGAAACCACCGGTGACCCCCGCCGAACTGTTGCCGCTGCTTCGAGCGGTAGGGCAGATGAGTGTAAATTTATTTTCTTAAATACCATCCATTATGTGCATGGTGGCGACAAAGCTGCACTGGACTGGGTGGTCGATGGATGGTCTTTTTTATATGTAGAACGACGGCAGCAGTACCGGTGTTAGCGTTCCTAAACGAGGGATAATTATTTCCAAATTAGTCGGAAAATCATCATCACCCGCTACACCCGCACACAATCTCTTTTCCGACTGCCACCACACATGTTGTGTCACGCTGGATCAATAGCAGTTTACAATTGAATATCTCGCCATTCTATTAGATTGCCGCAGGAGAAGTGGCCTCTCCAAATGGGGAGAAAGGGATGGTTTCGAGTGCTTTTACCATCGCAGAGGAGTTCAACATCCCTATTCAAACTATATCTCTATCCGACCGCTCACCTTCTTCCCTTCATCCGCTTTGAACAATTCGAAAATTGTTTGATCACCATTACTACCGGTGCAAAGCGAAACGTCAAAATACGTGCTGCCAAACGCTATACCCTCGCAAAACCAGCGGGCACAGCTCGAGTCACCATTCGGCAGCAATGATGCGTTACAAACTAATGATAATGATATCAAAATCCGGGCCACAGTCCCGCATCCCGAGACCAGCTAGCGACAACGCTAGGCGGTGAGCGAAAACTGTTGCAAGCGCACGGTTCTGTGGAAATAGCGAAAATACTGTTTCGAATCCAAAATCCACCCACAGCGGAGCGGTGTACAAATCGATGGATCATCCCCTGTACGCAACGCCCTTCATCCCGTGACGTCAAAGTGTGGCAAAGAAACAACCCGGCAGCCCAGCATGTGTGCTCACGGGTGCGGTTCGTTCGTCTAGATTTCGTTCGTCGTACACTCCCCGCAGGCAGAGGTTGGGCGCATTGAATCCGTGATGCCGTTTAAGCCCCCCCCTCCTCCCCGCCGCCCCTCCCCCCAATCCGACACAGATGCACAGCAGCAGCGGCAGCGTGGAGAACAATTTTCATTCCCCTTTGTCCGGCAGTGCATGACTGGCCCAGGCAACCATTATGCCCGGTTGTCGCCTGTGCTGGGTGCGCACATCCCTTCCAGAGGAGGGATAATTTTAGCATCAGCTTTCAAAATAGCTACCGCTCTTGTATCGCTAACCCTCGCCGTCTTCCAGCGACAACTCGCTTCCCACAGCCTATTGGCACATTTCGCATCGTCAAAAGACTATTGCATCACCACAAGGGCGCCCCTCTGTCTATTCGTCTATTCGTCTGGCCGGTTCCCTGTGCTTTACAGCAGCCACTATTATGTACACAGCCCCACAGAAGCGGCTCGAGGATCCATTTCCGCCTTCCCGGGCGATTTTTCGAAGCCGGATTGGTTTTACCGTCGCACGGTCGGGGAGCTGCTACTACACCACTGCTCTCGTTCGCTCATTAAAAGTGTATCCCGCGGTGAGCTTTTGTGTGTGAGTGTGTCGCTCATTGTACGATTTGTGCTGCAGCGTGTTGATCCAATCAGTCTGTGAAACCGGCAGGATAGACCACGCCGGACCGTGCGTCTTCATTCATCGATCAATCTCACCTGGTCATCTTTGGCCCGGTCCCTTAGCAATTGCTTTGTGTGTATGGTGCGGTGCGATAGATTTGAACCAAAAGTTCTAGATGGAAGCACAATGCGCGGGTGATTATACTGCATCACTGCTCAACACTATTGCAAAAAAAAAACTATTACAAAACATCATGGCTGATGGAGGCGCCTGGCCCTTTGTAAATGTTCGACTTAAATATGATGATAGCTTCTGAGCAAGTTGCTGTCGGAAATTTTATTTGCAGAAAAGCAGTTTCTTCCTTGCTTGTATGCATTTTAAATATCAGGTGCTCAAAAACTAAAATATGTAACAAGTTGCGTTTACATCTAGCTTTGCTGCTGACGGGAATCTTTTACTTTATCAATGCCCCTGTCAATTTTTTACATTCAAGTAGCCTTACAGCGTCTTCTTTTTAGTCAGCATAACAAAACACCTAAAATGTTTGATTCTACTAGATGTGATTTTACGTGGCTTTTGTGGAGCAATTTGTTCCAATACATATTCTCTATCATTATACACTGTGATTTCGATCGGGATTGTAACATTTAAACATCCAAAGTGCGACAACAATGAATCGAAATTATGTTTTTTTTT
>KB669692.1:75764-130441 GCA_000349105.1 Anopheles epiroticus
TAGTAACGTTTCTTCCCAACAAAAACGTAAAAATAGACGTTATACACCCTAATACATGTTTCTATGGTTTCTGTTCCCCCAGTAATATATTTTACAGTAAAAAGTCCCGCAAACGCGCTAGAGAACAGGTAGACTACATAAAGAAGTCAGTAAAGTAGAACAAGCTAAAGAGAAAGAGAGATAACAAAGTTAGACAGACCAGGAAAACCAGTCAGGCGAAAGATAAAATATAAAACAGATAAACGAGTAATCGTAGATAGAGTAAATACACACAAACCAACACGCAATAGATCAGTTTAGAAAGATGGAAGAAGAGTATTGTGCAACTAGAAAGAACCATCATATCGATCGTTCGTAAGTGTTTCTGTCTTACAAACCAGTTGCAAGAATATGCTCTCGGCCCGATGAAACTATTGTGGCTTTTTTTCTTTCTCCTGAGTATAAGCTTTTGAAGAAGGTGAGACGTGCAACATGCGTAGGAAAAGATCTATGAAGCACCACGATGTCCAGCGACGCGGTCTAGACGTGTGTCTCTAATGTGTCTCTTTCGGGTAGCTCTTACCTGTAACAAGAAAGAAAAACAAAAATTAGATAAAATGAGTGTAAGCATTGGAGACTGGCAAAATAACAACAATAATAAAATAAAATTTGATGATGAAGAAATGCTGATTTTTAACTTTTTTAGTTAGCTTAAAGCACAAGGATATTGAAATGTTCTGTGCAAGTTAATAAAATCATATACAGCGCACTTTAGTTTAATGCTGATTTCAAGGACAAAATCGAAAAAAACAGCAGCGTTGATATTTTTTTTATTCAAATTAAACACAAATAAAAACCATCATTGAAGGTTAAACACCCCACAATTTTAAAATCTCTCCTGATGCTAATTTGATGTGTCTAATACTGCGTGCTATGAATGAGCCAGAACAAAACAAACAAACAACCCGCTGTAAACCCCAACTCTCCCCCCCCCCCCAAACTGCCTATCCAATTGTGCAATCCCGAGAATCCAAGCAGCTGTGCATCGATAAAGACCAGTAAAGGGCAACGAGAATAGTTTAACACATTTGAAAAACACCCCATACCATGACCTACACGCAATGCACACGTGGAGAAAAACGTCAAATCACAATCCCGAAGTTTCTCGTGGTAGCGTTAGCGTGGTGAGATGAAAAAAATCTGAGATTATTCATTAATTGACCAACCGAATGTAACCTTCGCGATCTTCGGTGCGGACGCTCGTCCACGCAAAGCGTTCATGTGAACCCGTCCAGCTGTTTGCCAATGCTCGGCAGAAATACATGAAACAAATGAGCGCCGACCTATGCAAAGGTGCCACACATAGCTTACCCCGACCCTACAGGGAGTTGTGCGTCATAGTGGTGTTCACAAAATCCTACCCACCCAAATAACTGTGTTGCGACGTAATTTATGCAAAATCACAATGCTGACTTTTTTGGTTGTGTACGTCGACTGTAGGCCTGCAGGCGTTTCCGCGGTCGAAACATCAATTTCGGAACAAAACAGGGTGGACACACACACACGGACAGGCGAATGGGAGAGGAGAGCCTCAGCATACCAACATTCACGCGAAACAACTTTTAAAACGCCTTTGGATGTGCAAACTCTATTCTCAAACGCAGCTTTCCGTTCAGCGTGCAGGCACCTTCCTTATGCTGTTCGTACCCTGCTAGACCGTGGGGTGTTACCACCGCGATGGTTACCATACGGTCCGTCTAATGGGGAATGAATATTTATCAGAAATAGTCCACGAGGACAGAACCCCAACCGCGGACACTCCATCGTTCCAGGGGGGGGGGGGGGGGGGGGGGGGCGGGGGGGAGAGGCTATGCGATGGGCATGGTGAAACCGGAGATGGAAATGAAAACAGACCTGATCGTATGCGTGGCATACAGTCACACAACAGTGCTGTACCGGGTGGGAATTGAAACATCGGGCAACAGTGCGCATACATTAAAGGCACAAAACATGAAACCTTTGATACACTGGTGCCCCGATCACTCTCCCGCGCTTGTTCCCGGGCTCGAGGTTTAGGTGCCAAATTTGCACAAGCTTTGTAAATAAATCGGCGAAAAACTGAATCACGCATCGGCCGGATGGTGCTCGGTGGGAAGTGCAGCCACCCGGTGAGTGGCTTTTGTTTTGCATTTTAATTACAGATAGGATTACGTTGTAATGCCACATTCAAGTGAAATGTACAGAATTCTAATAATAATGCATTGCGTGTATCCAACATGTTTTGGGATGTAAAATAGTTGTGCGCGGAGGAATCAAAATATTGAAAATTAAATCACGCTGCGTAAATAATCAAAATTGCTGAACTAAATATAAACTACAACCACCAGTCATTCAACGAAGGTTTATTAGAAAGTCATAACCGCACAAATCTTACCTATAGGTACGTAGTTTAAAATTCAGTTGTCACCTTACGTCTGGGAATTCCTAAATTGCTTCAACAAAAGGGGAATATGAACCCTTATGGGTTAATGAAATATAAAGTACAGTCAATTCCCCATGACACCACATGTCTGCTTTTTGCGGAATCCGTTCTAGGGTAGGTTTTCAATAATTTCTTTTATTTTTCATAAAACCAAAACATCATCCTACAACCAGCGTTCTCGGCATTCGAGTGACATTCGTTCAACTTTCCCGTTCAGGAGAAGCGAGAGAGAGAGAGAGAGAGAGAGAGAGAGAGAGAGAGAGAGAGAGAGAGAGAGAGAGAGCCTCATACAGGAAGCTCTGGAACCGAGTAACTATTATTTCCGGAGGCATCCACACACAGCGAATGACGACCGACATTAACAGAACATCATGCGAAGCGACGGTTGATAGCACAGACAACGAGCAGTGGCAGCAAACCAGAAGTGGAGAATCCCGGATACAAGAATGTGCCCGACAGCGTTAGGAAATATCATGGAAAATTTATAACATATTTAGGTAGTTTTATAGCTGTCGACTTGCAAGCCCGACCTTCCCGTCGCACAAGTGTGTTTGCCCTTTTTTTCCTCCAACCGAAAACGAAGGACATCCAAACAAGGGGGGAACAAACTGTGCACGAATCCTTTCCACAATCGAACAAACCATCTAAAGAGACATTTCTGGGTGAATGTTTGCAGAAATCGGTTTTACAGCAAAAGGTTAGCAACAGTAGAGACTGGGCATGTACTTTCGCTGACCGTCACAGAGTCACAGCTGCTTGTGCTTGGGGGAATACCGCAAATGGAGCTTTAATGGTGAATAAACCAGAAGAAAAAGAATCACTTATGCCATAGAAGAAGAAAAAAACAACCTTGCTGTATTATCCCATGCTTTAGGGACATAAACATTATATTAGGGTGAAAAAATGATATCACAGACGGAAGAAAGCTTAGTTGTCTCGAGACACCTTCACCACACAACGAAGTAAGGTAAATTTCCCTTTCGGTACAACTCTTCCTAATGGCAGGAAGAGTAAGAATACATAAAACTCAAATAAGGAAGGCACTCGTACGGCAAGGCTTTTTTTTTCGGTACAAGCACAAGGCCACAGGACACTAAATATGTTATGAAATCTTTCGGCACACATCGTTACGATTTCCGTCCATGCCTACGAATGGACAATGGTACACCAAGACAGACAAACACACACCTACGATAGGCATAAAATTTGCAATACACAATCAGGCGAACGAAAGGCTTTCTGGGTGGTCGAAGAGCTGGTAAATTATTTTCAACGAGTGAATAATATTTCAAAATTTTACTGTCTCTAAAATTTTACAAAGTCTCTACACTGCTAATACACTGTTCCCCATACGTAGTTAAACACATATAAAAATGTCTCAAATTTTGTAACTAACTGAAGACATTCACTTCATTCACGACTTTAACGATCTGTTTGACACTCTAAACACAACTCCAATGTTAAGTCTAAACCAATGTCTTTGCTGGATAAAGACAATTGAAAAGTATAGTTGCAAAAATCTTAAAAATATGCTTGGCAACGAAATAATGAAAAGGTTCGGGACAATCGCAAACGACAAAGTAGCTACTCGTTTCATCTAAACGAAATTGAAGCGGCTCACAAAGGTAGAGAGAACCATCTGATGTCATGAAATTTAACAACAAATTATGTCAGCTACCAACCGTCATGTGAACAACGGCTACCAACCATCTATTATTTATTTGATGGCAAAGTTAAATTGTTTATTATTTTTAATTTTGTTCTACTAGATTCTTCACACAACACAAAAAATGAAGCAAAATGTAACTTTTACAGAATATGGCATCATTTCCATATTCGAATCTTTTCGCGCGGCTCTCTCGTCATTCTCCACCATCCACATGTTAAAGGGGTTTTTTTCCCCCCTGCACATGGCTTCGCCTCGTATTTCGGTTTCATCTCCTCTAGTATTACATATCTCTATACCACCCGCTTTCGTGCGACTAACCAGAGTGCAGAACAAGAGCAACGTCGATTGAAGCGCATCCTACCATCCACATGGCGACTACCACACAGCTCTGCTCGGAGGTAAGCCGATCCATTCGGGCAGATGAAAGCATTTTCTTACGCGCACTGCCACACTCCATAGGCTCAAACATCAAACGTACCACACTATCTCCTTCTTGCTCCCTCTCTCTCTCGCCCGCTCCATAGCAATCCGAGAAGCACCCACTTCTTCAACAAGCCCTCAGCCACTAGTTTCGCATGACGCAAGAAGAACTGTGCACATTAATTACTGCCACCGGTGGCCGGTGCAAGCGGAAAGGGATTTTTCTTTCACCTTGCGCAAACTAGGTTTATTTTTTCTCTTATGTTCCTCTTGAGCTGGTGGATGGGGATGATAACAGGCGTCCCTCTTCGATACCGGATGCGTGTGCAATCATTCGCAGCACCGGGGCGAAAAATGACCAACAGGAACAGCAAAAGCAAAACCCCGCTCAAACCATCATCACCAACTGCAGCAGCCTTCGTGGGAGGGGGGGGCTGCACTCCGGACGGTAATTAGTTTGCACTTTACGCATGGAAGGATCGGATAAATCTTTCACCACCAGGCAAGGCTACGTCTGCAGCAACACCCATACACACAGGAAAGTCGAACGGAAAAATCGTGCCGTTAAATTCAACCAAGGCCAAATTATGCCTTCCTTTTACAGCGAGTCCGCGAAAAAACTACCGAACCACGGGGAAGACACCTTGGAACATACACGCGTACACACGTACAGCCGTTGCATCAAAGGCTCTGCCCCACGAGTGTGTATGGATGATGAGTTTTTTGCCGGCCTGATGCTTCTCCGCACTACCCGCCAGGCACGGGAGGGAGCGATTTGAAGCGTTTCTGACACGTAAAACCTTCGCTTCCGAGTAGCTGCTGCTGCTGCTGCTGCCGGTGGTTTACCCCGTTTGCAAGAGACCTTGGCCACTTTTTCGTGCAGCATGCAGGGAACCGCTCAACTATTTTCTTCACCTTCCATTTGTCTGCGTTCGTGTGCGAGTACACATTTTTTTTTGCCATTCTTTCACTAAAATGCAATTATCTGCCGTTTGAAGCCTGGTCGGAGCCGCTCAGGGTGCACGGTTCTGGATTGCTGGAAACATGCAGTTGGGAGTGGGCAAAGGTTCGGTGCGTTTTTTTTTCGAACTGCAGATAGCAGAAGCCGGGCAGATTGCATGCGTTCACGGTTGGCCGAGTTTGCAGACCGAGTCAGATGGTGGTGCTGACTGCTGCAGATGATTATATCGTGTGAAGATGAGCGAAAGATGAGCACTGTTGGATCTAAAAGGAAAATTTCGGCAAGCAAAGGTAACCATTACTGCTTCTGTGATACTAAGTGCATGGGAAAAAGTTGAAGAGCTTACACTTTTACCAAAAAATCAAGCTGACATTTAAACAAGCTTTTCGCTACAGGTTTGGTCAAGGCAGTACCTCTGACATCTATCGAACAAGGCACACAGAAACATGGAGGAAAAGTGTCAAATACTCTCGTTATTGTTAAGTTATTCATTAGTATTATTTTCTTTGCAATCCATTCTAGAGTGACAAGTACTAATAAAAAAATATACACCCCAGTGACTATAACAAAACAGTTATAGAAAACTAATTTAATTAGGAACTTTAAACGGACATTTATTATCAATGGTTGTTGCATTAAATGATAAAAAGAAATATTGCAATACAAATTAATGTTGTAAATGTATTGGCTTAAATATCTTAACTAAATTCAACTCAACCTCTAGTTCTCGTATGACGTTCCAGGAACAATTCAACTTCACAACGACACACGTGCAGAGCGTTCTCTAAAGAAGATCCTTAGAGCGAAACACGCGTGTATTGTTTTACGATTAATAAAATCGTCTCTATTTTACGACCTACCACGTAGGTGCGTTTGTGTGTGCAAAGGGATCAGTCAGGATCAGCACACTGCAACACTCCCTGTAAGACTTTCCGAAATCCCATCCCAATCCGCTAGGCTTTGCCATCTTTGAGAATCAAAAATTACCGTGAAAAATCGAAAGCGCATATAAAACCCGTGAAGCATGTTTCAGCAATTGGATTTGTGCCTCCGCTGCTCTGGGATGTCCTCAACCTGCTCCTACCCTACCCCATTCATGGTCGTAAAAGTGTAGCAAAACACAAAAAGCCTTCTCATGGTGAGCTTTCTCCCACCCAGGAAGGTGTGTAGGTCCGTGTGTATGGATCTTCACCACGCGATAAGGCGCCGACAACGACGACAACAAACATCACGATAATGCCACAAATGATGGTTTTATTTCCTACCTTTCGCTCGGGTAAGGATCAATTTTTGCTTTTTTTAATGCGTGCCCCCCCACAACCATCTCTCTTGCTTCTCTGCTGTGTTCCCCACCGTGCAGTGGCTGCTGTCACCTGCAATAATCTGCCAAGCGATTGGTTTCAAACGAACGTGAGAAGGCAAGCGAGAATTTTGGCCTGGAAACGTCTGTGATGTGCGCCCAGCTTCGGCTTCTACTGATTGTAGATATTCACGGATTGTACCATAATCCAGCTCCCTCGCCGCATGGAGAAACGAGGACGTATCACCACTATAAAATAGCGCGATGGAAATCTTTCCTGCATTCGGAGAAAGAAGGCGAAGCAGCCTGACGGATGGAAAACATCCTGACGGCCTCCCGTGCCTCTCCGCGACGAGATGCTCTTGGTACGTCGATTTTCCGATTTTCTAACGAAGTAACGACCGAGTCGGTAGACGGGTGAGGCCGGGGTGACGTCAATCCAATTCATATTTAATTGATTGGAAGTAATTTCTGATGTATGGATTGATTCGATTAGCTTTGAGCTCTTTGCCACAGTGCCGTTCAGCCGTAAATGTGATGCCAGGATTTTTGTTTCCCTCTTTCGTCTCCTTTCTATATCTATCGTTGTTTTGCCCCCCATCAGTGGATCTATTTCATCCTTGAATTGAGTACACATATCAGTGCACACCAAGAACTTTTTAACTGGTATTGTAATAGTAGTTCTGTGATAAGCAAACATTGTGTAGGTGTAATACAGGTGGATATTGAAATTAACAAAAATGTACTGGAAAATTATATCAATAATTGGCTGCTCCGTATTTAAATCAGCTATGTATACCATTAACACAAGTTGTGTTCTGAATGATTTACACATTCGTTAGTTTGAACACAGTCACAACAGTCTCTCACTTGCACACAAATCAACCGGTCCCACTAACGCTGTTCCTTTGATTAACACAATTGTCGCTTTTATTTGAACAAACGTCAAATTTTCCTGCGCAGTCATATTTTGCTCTTGTACACGTATTTGTGTATCGTACTTTTCTCGGTTGGTGAGTTTATGATTTGCAGATGCATTCGGCGAATATATTTTTGACACTGCAACACTATGAATTACAGAAAATACCTAACTCGTCCTTGCGCTTGATCTGATGTTTGTTCAAATACCGGTTGATTTGTGCACAAGTGATAGACTGTTGTGCCGTTCAAGCGAACGATTGTGTACATCATTCGAACAGTTGTGTTATACCGAGAAAAACCCTGTATGAAGCCCTAGTCCGGAAGTCCACTGGGTGGTGACAGCGATAGAAAGAGTGGCCTTATACATAAACGTAATATTTTACTAATTCATTTTCTTTCTTTTTTGTTTAGTGTTAAATTTTAAGTAAATCGATAGAGGAATTGTGCTGAAGTGAAATATTTCCAACTTAAAAAAATTGGTTTTGTTAGCACCTGACATCAAAACAATTTTTTTTTTTAGTTTTATTATTGTCTCGTATATCTATCTAACACGTCTTGACCATTGATAATGAACAAAGAGTAAACATAAAAAAAGTAAAAGCAAAACGATTTTTATAAATTGGATGGATTGTTGTTTTTTTTTAATCCAACGCATTAATTTCTCGTTTGCAATAAAAGGGATGGATTTCATTATAAATTTTGAGGCAAACTTACCCATGTAAGGACACTTACTGCAGATGCTTGATGCTTAACATTTTCAAAATCGTATATATGGACTTGCTTGCTGAGTACCTTTGGTCAATTATTACACACCCTTCAAAAAGTCCTTTGTACGACGCTCGAGAATCTCAAGACTTCTAATAAGCTTCACGCAACAACTTGTTCATAATACACCTTAAACCCCCCCCCCCTCCTCTCGAACTCTCTCAAGCATAAAGCCTGACAGCAGCAACAGCTATAGAACGCACCGCAGGAGACCGTCACACATCCCTCCCAACACGTACTATTTGAAAATCAATTAAATCTTCCACACCGGCACGCACGAAAGAGCTCGGCGAAATGAATCACCGACGCGAAGTGACCGTGTCGTGCCGCGACCCACAGAGACATCCGACCATCATATCACATTCTGAGTTGGGTGTCGCTGTTTGTTCGACGCTCTCCAGCAGTGTGGCGTGTGTCGGGTCCCTCGTCATCTGCCCACAGGAGGACAACCCCACAAGGGGACACACGATTTTTGCTACCTTGTACCACACTACACACCGACGAGAAGAGGTCGCAAGGTGTAGCGCTTTCGAGCGTTGATTCAATTTTACGCCATTTTGAGCTCATTTTCTTTTGTCACACACCGTTCCCACACAAAGATGAAAGGAATTTTGCCCCGACCAGGGTATGTGAGTGTGATAAGTAAACCGATGATGATGCGCACGAAATACCTGTCGGTGGGTGTATTGCTGCTGCTGCCTTTTTCGCACTGACCGAGACACCATCCTTATTGCACGGACGACCTGCTGAGCACAATAAAGCAACGCACAATTATATGCTACCTTCTCTATGCTGTGACACGAACTCTACACACAAACACACACACACAGGCCCCGGATATGGGGCCATCATGAAAAGGTGCTTCCTCCGGCTGACGGTGACGATCCATCTCCAACCCGAAACTGCTTATCGCGTAGTCTTCTCACGTAATCTGACCACGGGTGCGTGCGTATGTCGCCGTGGCAGGCCGCCACCAACACGCCAAGTCAGCGGGACATTTGTCGTAAGCTGCTTCCCCAGCAGCCCGTTTCTCTCCTTGTTTTTTTTTTTGACAAAGCGCTTTCGTAGGATTTATTTCACCGGCGAAAAAATGTGAACAATGCTTCAGAATCCTCTCATCCTCCGACGATTTGCGATGGTGGCCGTACCACGTTTACAAGCGCTACCCCGAGCACGAGAACACACACACACACGCTCAAGTGCCATAACCTTTAACAAATAGATACAAAATGAGTTTCCTTCGCTTCGCTGTCCCTATCGTAGCAGGGCACGGTTGCAGGCGGTGCCGGCTTGCATGCCAAAGAAGCGAAACTGAGATAAAAGCCCCACAAATCTAACCCGCGCAAGAGGTGCGCGCTGCGATCATTCACATAAATATTTGAACGATACAACCAGGGTGCCGGCCGAATTTATGAACCTGCTGCCTGCACTGCCGGTGCGTACCTCTGCGTGCATCTGGGCCGGGCGTGATAGGCTCGGTGTAATTTGCTACGCTTGACTCCTTTTTGTGGGCTTTGTGTATGGCTTTTAAACTGTGCCACCAGGACAGGAGCAGCGCGATAGACAAAGTTAATCAAGCCACGGTAGAAAGGGAATGACACGGCTGAATTCTAACCTGGTCCAACGAACCATGCCCACCCTGGCCAAGGTATGGTATTATCGGCGCCTGACTAACTAAGCAGTAAACTAATCCAATTGTTTCTCTGGGGTTGCTATTTCTTGCATCAGTTCTTCCACTCACCGCATTACCGTAAATGGAGACGCATGGTTGTTCAGGTGTGTTAGAAAACACTTTGCATCGCTCTAGCCTAGTGTTCCATTTTTGTGTGATAAGCTTTTTTAATATCTTCAAAAAATACGTTAAAGTTTTTGACGACTTGGTGGAGGGGGGGGGTGTTTTCTGTTTTTTTTTTTTATTAAATATTTAGCATCAGGTCTACAACAAATTGCTTTAAGGGATACTAAGGAGAGAACGGCATATGTTTCTACTTAAATCGTAGAGTCTGTCATTCCTTACACCGGAAGCGATCTAATAGGACAAACGAAACACGAACAACTCAATTCGATTTATACTCTATCGAACTGCAATCGAAGATTTTTTAAAGAATTAAAAATAAAAATGAATTAAAATATAAAAAATCTTTGCGTGAAATAAAATTCAACTGAATGTGTATTTGATAGTCAATGTAACTTCAATTTAGAAGAGCAGTCAGATTAAGTTCGTCTGAGTATTAGTCTTGTGTCGTGTTCGAAGTTAAGAAAGCGGTGCCTTCGGGGTTTTCATTTTTTGGGCAGTTTGCCGAACACAAAACACTACACTTTTCCTGAAATTCTCAGCCAAATTTAATTGCATCGTGCTATAATCTCCGCAAGCCTAATACGTGCTTTTTACATTCACATTATCATTATTTTCAATTTCACATTATTTAAAGATAATAAAAGTTTTTCGCGCCACGAAAATGAACCGTTTCGCTTAAATATTAAATCAACGACATATTTAGCTTCTACAAACCCAACGTTTGAATCAGTTTTTAAAAATAAATCAAATCATGCCACGTTAACTTGTTCGTGTCCAAATCTGGGATGTTTGTACTATTCGATAGGATTTCAATTTCCTTTTCAATCGTAGCCACTAAAATACACTACATCACTTTGTGTTTAAAAGCAATGCTACTGTTTAAAACGTTACAAAAATAGTAAAAAAAACACGTTTATTGATCTATCCCACTCTCACAGGTTCGCCTCGATCGGCAGCCACGATCCTAATCCGCGCGACGACAGCGAAATCAATCATCCAACGATACGATCCACTGTCAGCCAGCCACCAAGAGGCAAGATCCACGACCAGTCAAACTAAACCACCATCAACCCCAACAGCACCCACTTGGATGAAAAAAGTTTAGCGAAAATTGATGCTATCGTAACCTTCCTTCCAATCGACCATCCCCCCACCACCAACGCCTTTTTTGCCACCACAAAATGTCTCACCCGAGAGAAGGAGAGGCCACGAAATTGTTTACTAAATTGAATATGTAAATCGTTCAATCTCTGAACATCCCTTTTGTGGAACCGTGCGCCCATTCGCCTTCCTCTCGCGACCACCCCGCCGGTTGGGGTCGGATGGGTGGCCCGGCAAAGTTAGTTTATTTTATTTTTGTTCTGGTTCAATCATTTTCCGATGCGCTCGCTGATGCCTTTTTGCCACGCCGGTCGAAGGCTTACAGAGGCCCGATACGGCCCAGGCGCGAGGCGTGAGTGTTAAATTGAATTTTGCCCTTCCTGCCCACCCGTAGACAGACACCCGGCCCCCGCATCCCGCAACGCTCACCTGTGCACGTGCGTGTACGCGTGTGTGTGTGTAAGAGAGGCGTGTGTAGGCATGCAATCAAATCAACACAGTGATATCTATTTTGCATGGAAATAGATCGCCTAAAAGAATGCGCTTACTATACACAAGTGCTAACGGCAACCAGCGATATGGATTGATAAAGAAGCATTACCCTCAAACCGAACCCATGCTAAGCTGACTTATGAACGCGACGTTCGCGATGTATCTATTGCGATGTATTTTCACACGAACGAAAAGAATGGCTTTCCACCTAACTGCAGTGCTTTTACCAGCCCAACCGAGAAGGGTTTTGGTGGGGAAAAAATAGTTCACTTATCCCTAAAGTTAGTTCTATGCGAGTCCAGGAAGCTGAAGACTCACCTAATATCTAAATAGATGCTCTCATTCCATCATCACCACCTCCATGACCCCGATTCGTATCATATTTGGAAAGATGTGCCCGAGTCTAATTGATCACCCATCAGTGAGTAGGTTGGTTCGGTGCGCTGCTCCCTTTACTCGTTCCTCTCTATGCAGGGGACCAAATGTCTTGTCGTACACTGCCTCCGGGGACTCGAGCGCGTATTATGTTCCAAAAACAGGGATTTACGCCATCGCAAAAGGAAACTAATTATTATTCCGCCACCCTTCTCTGCTATACGTTCGCAGCAGCAAGCATACGGTTGTAGCGCTCACGGCACAAGAACGGCCCAACAGCAAGGTACCGAGCAAATGCTTAACGGTGGTTAATACTGACCCGTACCCGGTACCGCTGCCTTTCCCCCGCAACTCCCCCGGAGCGGATGTCGGTGCCGAGATTTAACGGCCACCATCAGAGCTCGACGTTTTGGAGCCATTCCAGATGTACAACGTCCACCAGACTTGTTCACATCCACCCGCCCGTAACGCTCTAATGCATCTGCCAGGGTTAGTGCGGGACCTTAGCAAGGCTGACGTATCCCATCGCCATCCATTTTCACTTTACATCGTTTCTTAAGCTCCCGTTGCGCTTCTACTCCCGGCTTTTCCGCTTCCTTATGATGACCACATTGTATAGTGCATCGAAACAAAACCACAAAAGCTTCCAAAATGCACCGGTGTGCAGGGCCGAGAAACCGAAACCTGTTAACTTTCCCCCCGTTGGTGGCGGCACACATTTTGCCTGCCCTCGCTGAAAGCCGCCGCACACCCGCACGTTGATGTCCCGCCACGGGTGAGAGTGTGGAAGGGTTGAGAGTCAAAGTATCCTTTAACTGTGTCGAACCTTACCTTAACTCCGATGTGCACCGGAGGGAAATCTGCGTGCAGTGCTGGTGGAAGTAGTGGCAATGGTAATGGAAGGGGGCAGGACATCATGGCCTCTACCTGAAACAACGATACAGAGAGGGGATGAGGAAAAACAATTGGGTTAGAAAACTATTTAATGGCGATAGGGGTGGAAAATAATTTTTGGAAATAGTATACACCGAGTTTTTAACATGATTTTTATGTTGCTGAAACCGATAACTTAATAACTTCAGATGTTTTATCATATGCGAGAGCTGCATAAACGAACAACATTTAGAACAACATTTCTCCGAGCTAACCTAGGACGCCAAGCATCCTTGCTCCGCTTCCGTACGTAAATAAGAGCCGTTGTTGGTTAATTGGATATCAGATGTACCGAGAATACTTCGAGACGTTCCTCGCTTCACACATTAATAGGTGCAAGAAACATGTACAGCGTTATGCTCTTTGGAGCAAGCCGCACAAAACGTCATCATATACACTAACCATTCGCTGACGTCAGTACGCTTGTTTCGCAAAACTATCTTGCCTAATGAACTGCTACCTCGAGCGATAACGCACATCAGTACTCACTACCATCCACATGTACCGCCACCACACGTCAGTGCGACTATTGAGTTGATTAATTGAAAGCAACTGCCGGAAGGGTACACGACATACAGCGCACCAGAGCTCTAGCAACAAAAGCTACAACTAAGTTCACCATTCCGCGCCAAGTAGTGCGTTTGATTTTTGTCAAGTACAAATTAAACCCACAAACGACACACACACACACAAACTCCAATCCCGCTTCGGCCTATCTCAGCGGGTCGGAGCAAGCCCGCCGGTTAAAATGATCTTTGTTTGGTGCAATTAATTATCGTGTCCTGTCATCGATGGGGTTTGGGAATGTTGTTCAAACTGGCCACCGCTGGTTGGCCTTTGTCTTTGATCTTTCCTGCTCACTGTTTAGCGACTGGAGGAGAACATTATTACACACCAAAACGGTTCACCTAACAATGCCGCTCTAACATGGGTTTGAAGCGTTTGAAGATAGAAGGAGCTGATTTGAAAAGTCAATTGATTGTTGCTCATTTGATCCTATAGCTGGGCGGAAAGCAAAAAAAAAGGCGCACTGTAACGAAGTGCTCTAAGCCAACTTCGACTGCATAGATTGAAACTAGATTATGCAAAAATTTCAATTGAAAACTAGAGTACGCTTCACTGGTTATCGAATCACAGTTTTTTTTTGTGTTCAAATAGCTTGTTTAAATTGAACAGTCACTTCAAAATGGGCGATAACTTTTGGTGCAACCGATTCAATCAAATTGATTTGATGAAATGGTTACGGGAGGCTTGCAACGAAGCTTTAAAATAAACTAAATTAGATGAAAATCATAACTATTGCAATGCCTTTAATGTAGTTAGAGCATGGAAATAGTGCATCTAACAGAATATAAAATGCTGCTAAATGCCGCATTAAAGCCGATGGAGATAGTTTTGAAAAATGAAATTAGTGCAAATGTAATAAAAATACTTTCAACACAACAGCGTTTAATTCTACTTGGTCGGGGCAATAGCTTCTTTTTATGAAGTTCGAATAAAAATTAAGAATTTTGCAGAATACAAAGTTTTCCACAGCACTTTTATTGTGAGCGATATGATTTATGTTCACGATAATGCTTCTTCACTTGATTTCACTTAGTTCATTGTGATTACAATAGAATTTTTTTTTTTGTCATCATGATTAAAGCTGTTGACTCTAGAAAATATTGTAAAGATTTGTTTGTTTGTTTGTTTTTTACACCAATGATAAATAATGCTTATCTAATTTTTTATTATTTTACGATGCAAAAAGTGGGGAAAACTCAGAATGTAACTTATGTTATCGCACAAAATGTTTTTTCTTCTCAGTGGAAGAGAAAAAAAAGTTCAACAGAATCATATTTGCCGAGCGGAAACGATTTGCGATGCAAAACAATTGAACCAGACAGCCATTGGGAGTATTTAATAACACAAGGAGGCGAAGAATTACGCACAGTAAGTACACTTTGCTATTCTAATAAAATCACTCATTATACACAAAAATGATTTTAATAAATTTAGCATTATTATTTAATGTGTTCGTTTACTCGTTACTCTATTAATGCAAAACGATGAAAAAATACTTCGCGGTCAATAAGAATGTTAACAAGACACGGCAACATCCAGCATACAAAATGAACGATGGAACCATCAAAGGATGGAAGGCATAATAATCATAACCATTTAAAAGAGTTTGGAAAGCAAACGACCTTTTTCCGTTAATTCCTTGGCCCTTTACAAATTTAACTCCGAATAAAAGTGTGTAACTAAAACTTCATGTAGCACTTCCAACCACACCTCCCTTGCAAGTTTTCATTAAACGATGACAGCGGCGTTAGCACTCTAAGCCCCCCAAGCGCAAGAGAGCACCATCGGTTTGGAACCCATTTCGGTAATGGAAAAATAAGCTAGGATTAACCAACGAATAACGATAAGCAATGCAGTCATGGTAGCTCCCAAAAACAAATGGTTTGGTGCAATCTAGATGAAATATGCAGGCAAACAAATTAAAAACGCTTACTTGAGCCCGCCCCGGAACGCACCCAGCACCCAATGCAACCAAACCAGAACGCAAACGGCGTTAACTCCATTCACTGGCAGCGTCACCATCACCGGCCAAACATAAACTCTCATCTACATGCCCCCCCGGTTTGCAGCGCGTCCGAAACGAAGTGCCATCGCGCGGATCAGCGAGAAAATATCTCAATAACCAGAACAGCGAATGGTTTTCACTGGGTGGCTTTTTTTTTCTTCTTACCAGTAGCACATAAGGCAAGCCAATAGTAACACTGGGGCTGCACAAACTCACTAAAGCCTGCGTCGCACCGCGTCGCCGATGAAAATGTGCTGACAAAGGCAAACCGCGTAGGAAAGTGAAAAAGGAAAAGCATAACAAAATTGTACTGGTGGCGCGCTTGGTGCAACTATTTTGTGCGCGGCGACTGGACACAACAAAATTGCAAAACTCCCGCTGCCCATACCAAACGACCGGGCCGCGTCGTAAAAATGGAAAGTTAATTTTGTGAAATTATGTCGTAACAATTACGCGATAAGGAATTTTTGAATTTCTCGCCCAGTTCCGGAATTTACCCCTCCACGGAACGAACCCCGTTCGTCGTTCCCCAGTCGGCGTGTACGGGTGACGGAGACTTGGCGGCCTATCGCATCATCATCTTGCAGCCGGGCTGTGGATGGCCCTGAGTTGCCTCCCCTGTTTTCATTGCTCTTTGCAGCGGGCAACATGCAGGTGCAACATTGGCAACCCGAATTTGCTGCGTGGCGGCGTGTTGCAGGAATACGGGTGCGGTCGAGTCCCCCGGAAACCTTGAGCCACATATATAAAAACGGGTTTTTGCGATGGGAAAAGACGATGGTAGGGGAAGTGTAATCCTTCAACGGCGGAGGGAAGAAAATGCACCACGATGCAATTTTTATACCCGTTCTCCTTGATCCTCAGCGCGGCCCAGTGTGCGTGTGTGCTGTGTGTTATTTGCAAAAGAATTCTCATAGGAACCTTTAAACGTAACATTTTATATTTTTTTACGGTTTAAACAAAAAGCTTCTGCTAGGATGAAACAATAGCTAAGCAATAGAATAGCTTCACTAAACATCACTCTCTAACGGAATGACACTACTCTACCGACAGGCAAAAATTATCTGCAACGTTATTTTACATGAAAAGTAAGCTGAAACTAACGAACTGTGACAGGTAGGACACACAAAGCGTGGTATTTTTTTCTTCCTACACACCCACCCCACCCAAAACAAGGACGCCGGAAGCCAACTGTACCTGTAGCACTACAATGAATGTTGCGATTTTTTTTTCTCATCGCGATGAGAACGTCCAGCTTGCAACATATCCTCTTTCCTTGCGATCGATCCGTTGGATCGATTGGATCGCCTTACAAACACACACATATCAGGCGAAGTCCTTCCTTCAAAGGTATCGGTTCAGCAACAGCAACTAATCTAGCAGCAGCAACAAGCCAACACGTGACTGTAAGGGGACAAGAGGGGATGAAACTGGGCGACGCAAAGTCCCTTCTAGCGGCCGCCTACAGTCTAGGGGGGGGGGGGCAGCCGAAACGTATTGAAATCGAAACTCAAACTGACATCCGGACGTGGCACAGTCTGTTGTTCTGCAAGGGCCCGCCCCACAGCGGGAGGGAGGAAAAGGGCGCAGCGAGGCATAAAAAAGGAATACAGTACGTTACACAGCACGCAACTACGGGGCACGGAGAAAACGCCGCAGCCCGGATATCGCACTCGGGAGAAAACGGCATGACGGGCATGGGAACAAATGGGAGGAAAAACACACACGCAAATGTTCTGTTTGACAGTGAATCCCCCGAAGGATACGGACATGTCGGGGGAGTTTTCACGGTTCCATTGTTACCTTATCATGCATCGTGTGGGTTGCTCTAGCCCCGTTAGATAACTAGAGCGGATTCGCAATCGGCTTTACTGCGTACGTGCTTTTCACGGGATACAAGGCGATGTTTGCCGGTCCATTGCTGGACTGGAGAAGAAACACCGTTTTTGCTATCATGTGTATGTGGTTGAAACTGTTTTAATTGCTAAAATGAACACACTAATGGATATCTTACAACTAGCGCAACTTTACACAGATTACTCTAATGGGTGACTTCTATTAGATAGATTGTAAATTGAATTTAGATTTTATGCATCAACACAAGTGACATTAATACATCATGCTTTAAAAATCTGCGAAAAACAATGTTCGAAAACATCACAAAAAATATGATGTTTCGCTACGTAAAATATAAAGCGCAACAAGAAACTATCAAATAAAAACCCACACAAAAAAAGAACTCATTTCAAACACCGACGTGAAAGAATTTGAAGGTGGAAAAGAGGAGAGCGGTACATTGACCTAGCGCAAATTTGTGTTTCATCACTACACATACATGCAAAAACTCTCTCTCTCTCTCCCTCTCTTTCTCTCTCTTACCCTCCCTCTTTTTCACTCTCTAACCAGCATCTATTCTGCGGTAATCATATGCTTGCTTTTCGTCTCCACCTTTCCCCACACAGTCACCCACCCCACCCGCGATAGATCACATTCCGCCTGGCCCTACAGCTCCCGTTCTAACCCGTTGAGCAGTGGTGGAAATGTGAACTGGATCCATCGGTTCGGTTGTGAATGCTATGAAGACCTTTCAGTGTGGGCAAATACATTGTAGCATTCTATTAGTCAGCATAAATTCAACACATTTGTCAAGCCAATTTTGGGGAAGCAAAAACAAGAAGCTGGGAATGCTCAGCTAAAGTAAAGTCGGTGCAGCATAGCTGATGACGCAACGGAAGCGCTTCCATGCACACACAATTTCACGTTGCTGGCGCATTGTACAACGCAACATTGCAACAACAACAACTAAAAAAAAAAACCGGCCGGTTCCGATCGCTTGCACGCTCACACACACACACACACACTCGACCAGCAGAGTAGCGAACGTCTTAAGCAAAACGACGGCGACGCGCACTTAACCTTGAAATTGGCGTTCCTCTCCAGGCGAAGATCCACCCCATGCCGCTGGTGCTGGCGAGGGCATGGCAACGCAGCACCAAAAACCGGTCCCACCGGACGGGAACGATCAGCGAACCGTGCAACACACACCGATCGTACCAACCGGCACACATACACGCACAGCGGCAAACCCCAACCGTCGTCATGCTTCGCCAAATATCATTCGCAGCATATACGATCGTCAGCATGACGATGATGCTCATCATCATCATCGCTAAGGGGTTTTCCTTCTCACTCTTTCGCGAATCAGCTCACCAACACTAGCAACAAGCACTGAACAAACGTACACATAGGAAAATGGGACGGGAGAGGTGCTGGGGGGGCGCAACATTTCAGCGATCACTTACAACCACCACTTGGATGATATCTGCCCGGTGAGCTTCTTTCAAGGTTGCACATTGAAGGAAGACATTCTTCGCTAACAATGTGCAAATATTTACATCTGATGATCATTCCAGTACCTTCTTCCCTTTTCTGTGCCCTGTTATGTTAGGTTATAAAAACAGCACAAAATTGTGTTGATTTTTTACACATTTGTGTGAGAAAATGAAACAAACCAAAATGAAGAATAAATTGTTTCGATCATACATGGATGAAGATGTTTGAGGCATGGATAAAAACCCATAACGACCAGAAAGATACAATAAAACTTACACGAGAGCGAAAATGCCATAAGATAAATTTTGACATTCACTCAACAATCATTTAGGCTTTTTTGTCTGGATATCTTTTTCTCTGGATTTTGGTTGCTTTTTCACTAAATCCAATAAGATATGAAATTTCAAGAAATTAAATGTCACTCATTGTTTAAATATTCGATAACAATCCGTGAAAATAGGAAAAGACTATAAATGTTGATTAAACATCTGCATTTCAGTCAAGTTTAATCAAGTCGTCAAGTTTGCCAAGAAGCATTCTAATGGACATGAATTAGCAACACTTGCATGACGCTTCTTCCAGAGCCAATATGCAACTCTCTCCTTTACCGTTCGTTAGTTCATGAAATCAATGAAAAACGGTATGAACCGCTAAGCTAAACCGGCTACCTACCTGCAGCATGGGGGACAAACATCCATCAAGCTTGTTACATTGTACCGGCGAATGTGGATGTGCAAAAACCAGACTGGGTGCTACGACACCAGACCCGCCATCGGTGCGTGCGGAATCTCCAAACGGTTCGCGCATTACGCAATTGACCTCAAATATCAAGTGTTCCAAATAGTGCGATGCTTGCCACGTCCGGGTGTGCGTGTATATACGTATCGACTGCTAATGGTGCAAACATATGTAGACATTGTTGCGCACATCGTGAGGAGTACAAGCCGGTTGGGTTCGTCTGGAGAAGGTGACGGGATAGGACGATTCCGGCCGTTACCGAGCTTCCCACCGTTTGCTGCACTGTTCACGTTAAGCTTTAAATTAATGTCACTGATCAATATCAACAAAAAACAAACGAAAAGTAACAATCCAACGACAAATTACTTGCTTCCGGGAAAAAGACATCAATCACTGTGTACAACGGTTATACTGATTCGTTAAATCTTAAGTCTTAAGATATTGCCCAATATTCTGAAGAAATATGTTGCAGATGTTACAACTTTTACACTATTCTGAAGAAACATATTTATAGAAGTCTCTTCAAACCTTCGCCAACAGGACGAAACTGGTTCAAAAAGAAATTTCAAACGACCTACCAAGCTTTTCCTGTGGGCAGAGTAAATTTTCAACAATTTTCTAGCTTTTGCACAATCGCAATCTACGTCAACAGCGTTGGCCCCGCCGGCGTCAATTTGACTCCCGTTCGTTTTGTACAATGCCCAGCTGCCTGCCGGGCGCACATGCACAATTGTCCAACCATCGCGCTAACAGGAAATAAAGGCATCGTTGAGGAAAATGGCGTCGCCTATCAAACGGAGCCGCGGGTAGACATCGTGCCACAAATAGATTTTGATTTCTGTACCTTCCAATAGCCCACAAACCAACCGCCAGTTCGGGAAGTTAAATCAAGGGAAACAGAAAATTGCAACCTTCGGCAATGATGAAGATGAGTGCAAGAAAGCAAAACCGTTCTGTTTCCCCCTGCACATTAACCCTTTCATTCTTCTAAAGAACCCTCAACTGCACCCAATTTGAATAAGAAAAAATTAACCCAGCATGGCAGAAAGATTTACTCGGGAAATGGGCGGCAGCAGTAGTGAGGAAAAAAAAGGAAACATTTCTTGAAAAGAATGTCCGCCCAGAGGGCCACACCTCGCATTTCACAATACCTTAGCCCGGATGTGGCTCCCCCACCTTTTGGGAGGAGTTTTTTTTTCGTCCTTCACCCACCAAGCCAGTTGGTGGCTAAGTGCTTCGATCTATTATCGTATCTTCGTCTCCTAATGGGTTCATTTATCCTGTTTTCTGGCGATGGGGCTGCTTCCTCGGTGTCTGCCTGAGATCCGACCCCTGCAGTCCGCCCACCGGAGCCATTGTGCCGGTGCCGAAGGAGGTAAAATTGAATCTCATTTGCCTTTTCCTTTCCGAAAAGAGTTCAACCCTGCCCCCCCCCCCCTCTCTCCTTCAAGATGCGCGACAAGACAAACCGGAAAAGCATCATCATCTTTACCGCGCTCAACGCTCATACCTCCCGCTCAACGCTGGGTGGAACATAAAAGGTAAAGCAGACTACACTTAAGACGCTCGCACTGGGCACCATTGTATCCGAAGGCTTTTCTTCACCACTTCACACCAAAGCAGATCGTCCTTTCTTCAGCACGACTGAACACCACCCCACCTGGAGCGAAGAATGCTGACCCACCTTTAACGTCAACTGGCCGTTAAGAGTGAATGAGTATGCGTGTGTGCCAAACACTAACCTAACGCCAAACACTAACGTTCTCCCTTGTTTAGCGTAACAAAACGGTCCACCCTTCGCTGGACCGAATGAATGAAGCTAAATTGAAACAAAATGCATACCACCCACCCACTGCTGCTCGGCAAAGAAGTACAGTTCAGCCGGATATGCGCTAACAAACAGGACCGGGCCTATTTCACCTATTTCCCACGAGCCAAAGACAAATAAAGGTTACAACGAGACCCTCCACAATAGAGGGGGACATCTTGCCCTCTTCTGGTGATGGTTTGTTTTGTGGAAAAAGGGGAGGGGAAACACTACACAAATGGTCCTTTCGGTCGTTAGAAAGGATATCAAGAGGAATGGAAAGGGTGAGAATGTACTTCGCTTCTACACATCAAAGTCTAATCGTTTGGAAGGTAAGAGGGATGGTTAAAGATAATACTATAAACGACTGTGCGGGGAATAAGTATATGGATTGGATAAACTTATGACGCATTCTGTTGAATTCAATAATTTATGAACTAGTCAAACAAACCGAAAAGAGCAGTAACTCTACTTTTCAAGTTTTTTTTTTGTTACATAACATATCAAACAGCATTATGTTAAAATAACGTTACTAATATTCTAAGGTTAACATATAAGCCATCGCGAAGCTTTAATTGAACAACTCAAACTGAAAGCATTTTCCATAACATAATACACTGACACACCTTTTCATCGTTGAACAAATTGGTATGTACCAAATTTGGGAAACATTCCTCCACGCTGCAATCAGTGTCTACTTATTAGTTTGAAAATCACTTTCACGCCAAAAGAAATGTTAGCAATCTTTATGCCTCCTTTCCACCAGCTACTCGTTACCCCTCGTTCCCCTTTGCACGGCGGCTTCCACAATGTTAATCAATCTGCATTAATTTGAATAGCTCTTTAACTCCACCCCGTCGACACCGAATCCTGCCGGGCGTCAGTTGATGAAATTAACTAGATTATACCATAAAGTACAGTATTAATTCAAGGCGCCATCCCTTCATGCCCGTACCCCGCATCGAAACGGCGTAACAGTGTCGCGTAACGATAATGACCTTTATTGAAAGCATTAAATAGAAACTCGCCAAAAATCTGTAAAATGATACACCTCGACTATTTTCCGGCACAGCAGAGACACCCTGAAAATCCATACCAGGGCACCATACCATTGCCCTTAAAGGGGAAGAAGGAATAGCTTATTAACGAGGAGGGAACGTAGTGGCAGCATCAGCAGGAGTGTTACCAGCGCTTTCTTATGGGTGGTGACAGGCTAGAAGCTGGTTTATGAATTCCTTTGGCTCACTAAATGTTCACCTTACTATAATGGCGCGCTTCTTTGAAAATTCTTAAGCATAGCACCCGCGCTACAGCTTCTGCTGTTGCTTACGGATTCCCAGTAGAAATTTCAATTCAATTGTTGTCATTTGTTCCCGTTCTTCGGTACCGCCAAACAAGGGAGTGGGTGAGACACGAACGATTGCTACCCTTTTTTTTGCATACAAATAGTTCATTCTTTTTTCTCTCCCCCCCCCCATCAGCACTATTAACTATTTGACAAAGGCAGCCAGAGCTTGCTTCGGGCGCCCGGCGTTTGAATGGCACAGGGCAGGGAAGAAGTTATGCCACTCAATGGATGAAATTAATTTTGCTATCCTTTCTGCGCGTCACCTAGCCCCACCCATCCACCCGCTGCTGGTGGACACCATATTGAACTGATTCAATCAAAGATGGCTGAAAGGAAAACTTAATCTCAACGGTCTCAAACCCGCTCTTCTCTAGTTATTACGCGCCGAACAATGGTGTGCCCGGGTCACAATCACTGCCCTTTAAAAAAACCCCTTTCTTGCCGGTGGTTTTCAACGCTGCTGTAGGATACACGGTTTGGGATAAAGAAGTTGGGAAGGGGATTTATTCCCTTTTTTGTTGCCGCCAACTAGTGGCGCTGAGCCCACAACAAAGGGTAGCTTAAGAGAGTAAAAATTAATCCGTGTTGCTTTGGGGTTTGAGGGTTTTTTTTTGTACATTTTTCCATGCTAGTTTTAGTCCTGTTGCCACTTACAAAAAGTTATCAAATTTGATAAAAAAAACAAAATTAAATTCTACACAACTTTAACCACTTTAACTAAGCGATGAGCACAAAACTCCCTTTAAGACATATTAAGATCCTTTGACTTCTTTTGTAACGTTTGCATCATCTTCACCTCCGTGCACTTTAGAAGTCGTCTTTCAATTCCAAACGATTTGCTTACTCATGCAATCAACCTTCTACTAGCCAACGGGCGTGAGGTCATGATCAGAAATGGATGCAAAGCATGTTGTGGTTGATTTTTCTTTTTCGAATTTTGACAGCTGACAAGTAAGCGTGACAGTTCCAAGCAAGCGTCAGAGAGCGTCACCCTGCGTGTGCCGATGATGTAAGACCGACGATCGCTCACAAACTCCCGAGCACGATCATCGTACGGCTGATCAATTTAACACACAGAAAGAAACGATGTATCACGGTATTAGTTACAACTGGCTGCCTGAAGGAAAGGAAGGAGACGTCAGCTACAGGTGGAAGTGAAATATGCTAATTCGATGGCCGATGAAGTGCGGCAAACATCGCGGCGTGAACGTGTCTGCCTTTTGTTGGACACCTTGAGCGATATGCGGAGGGAGGGGGGAGGGGATGAGAGTCCCCGGACTCGCGACTCATCAACAGACACGGTATCAAGAACTCCGATGAGACCGATGACATCATGGCCACGGTCGTGATGGTTCTTTGACGCTTGGGACGTGATGGTCGACGGGATGGGCTCGATCGCCGTATGATCGCGGAAAAGAAAATGCATTCCTTCCGCGGGGAATTCCGATCCAATGATGTCGTTCTACTAAATAGCCTCTGATGCATAACGTCATCCCACGTGTTCGATGGCGAAGGATTTTCGTGTCACTTTAAAAAGCAATATAATCAAGCTTTTTGGGAACTACAGAACAAATTAAATATCGAACTATCGCTCGCCGGTTATTACATTTATGATTTTCTCCGAAGATCCAGTTTAATCTAGCCGGACCAAAAAATGGTTTGATGCATGCCAGAGCTTACCAATTTTTGAAAAAAAAAATCATTCTGCACACAAAAATCATCCCCAAAAAAACAAAAGCCCGGGCCTGATCCGCTTACCCCAAAAGCTGTCATAAAAATACCTCAAAAACCTTCGCCGGGATGGATCGCGTTGCGTTGGCTTGACATATTTTTGCTTGCTTGCAAAACAATTTCGAACCATTCCGACTTCAACCCCTGTCAGGAGGACGACCACCGTTGCCCAGAGTAAGCCGAAAAGGACCGATCGCCCCCACAAACCCTTCCATCCCGACGGCTCCTCGCTTGTTTAAAAATAATGTAAAAAGTGCCCGGAAAGAAAACATAGAGCCAGCACACAAAAGGACACAACCAACCCTACCTACCAACCTACCCCCAAAAAATGAGTAAAATAGAACAAAACCTGCCTGCTAACTACCTGGAAATATAATGCCTTCCGTAAAGGTAAAAAAAATAAACAAGCTGGAATGTAGCTTCACGTAGGCACGCTTCGGAAGATGAAGTAAGGAATGTAACTTAATGAAAATTTAAACCATCATCGTAAATGAGCAACGGGAGCTAGCCAAATAGGGGCTGTGGGGGAACCGGTCCTGCACCCAGCAAAAAACGGCCCCTTTGTCGAAGGTATTTCATCATTTAGACGCCCAGCGAAAAGTCGGTCAAATAAAATCGGGGCAACGAAAGGGGTGGGGAGGGGGGGTGCGCGCGAGGGTGCTGAGGAAGGTAACCAACCCCACACACACACACACACACACACACACACACACGCACCGGACGAAATATCCTTTATTCATTTCCATTCGGAAGGTATTGGGGAAGGCGAAGAATGCTTGTCCCTCGAAAAAGGAAGAAAGCAAAAGCGAAAAAAAGCTGCCACTGTGTGTATTTTCTATGTTAGACTTTTACTTTTTTGGCATATCTTTGGGCACGAGTTTACCTCACTTTAGGTGGTGCTGGGTTGAGTTGGGCACCGGCGCTGGGCATTGTTTTCGGGCGCACACCAAAAATTGCCTTCCCTTCCTTCAGTTGGAGCAACAATTTTGGGTGATTTGTTTTTTTCGTTCACTTTCTTTGCACGCTCTTTTTAAGCGAAGGCGAAAGCTGAAATTCTTTCACCAATTCTTCACCAACCGGACACCCACGCTTAGGGCGGGCAGGAAAAACGAACCAAGTTTGGGATGATGGCCAAGGGCAGGACTCGCAGCGAGCTAGGCCGACACTCCTGTAGGGCAGGTGGGTGGCTTGTTGCTCACTCAATTGGTTCATTTGAACGTTCCCCTTAAACAACTCGCCCTACCAAGGATGAGCGAGGCTAGTGTCAGGTGGCTACTACTGCTAGGGGACCCCGCTGCCGCCCGTTGTCCCCGCAGCGGTGGACGATTATTAAATTATGTAAATGAGATTTTTAACAGCTCTACGAAAATACATTGTTCCACTCTAGGTAGCCGGTAGCAACGGCCGGGCGGTGAGGCAATGGCCATTTCGGGGTGACACCAGCAGCAGTTGAAAAGCTTGAGCACGTCCACAGAGCAGTGACGGAGGCAGTATGGTTCCCACTAAGATCTTTCAGCCCGTTATAGAAACCAAAACGGTAGACTCCTTACAGCCCCTTCCCCTTAGCCCAACCCACCCAGCGAAGCTTCCGTTCTACACAAATAATAAAATTGCAATAAAAAATGGATGGCGCTATACCGTTCTGGCGCTCCTGCGTCACCATGCAACAGCGTTTTAGATGTAGTAGCACACACACACACACACACACACACACACACACACACACACACACACACACAGAAAGGGAGAGAAAGTGAAGAAATTACAAAGCAGCGAAAGGCACATAGGCGAGCAGATAATGGCGAAAAAGAAATTAAAGTTGCAAAAATGCGCACCAAATTGAAACAATCTACTTTTTGGCTTTTCTTTTTGCTTCCTTTTCTCATTTATGATTTCCTCAAATACCGTATCACATTGTGGAGTGGGGGGGGGGGGGGGCAAAAAAACTTAGAATTGCAGCTTATTTGTGTCGTTGCTTTCGCTTTATCTGTACATTTTAATACCTTTTACGATGGCAAAAGGTGAGCTCTAATACACAGCAGAATTGACATTTTACCACATTTTCAACGACAGTTTCAACAAAACCTTCATCGCATAGCAATGGACCAGTGCAGTGCAAAGCAAAGCAAAGAACAGGTATGTTTTGTTCCGTTTTACATGCGTCTCAAGCACTACCGACGGGGAGCAAGTAAACTTTTAATCATTTCAACTAGCAACCCCTCTGCGGAATAGAATTACACTGCGCGAAACTTGGGCACCCCGTGCACTCGAGCGAGAGGGCAAAAAAAAATCGTTCACCACTGTGAATTTTCCACCCTTCACAGGACCCATTCCGCCCGGCAAGTGATGGCAACCATTGTGCATTTGGGAAGCTGTTGCCTTCCGGGGACGCACAGCTAGTTAGACAACTGAACAAACAAACAACTCGCTGACATTTTTCACAGCAGAACAATTTCCCATAATCAACTGTCGTGTGTCAGTTTTCTTTTTTACGTTCGTTTGTTTGATGGTTTTGATGGGCGGAAAGCATTACAGGGAGGAAGTGGTTGGTGCCGCACGCACGCAAACAAATCCTTCAAACTTCCGTCTTTGCAGGCTAAGCAGAATACTGGCTGAATCATATACGATGGAGGCAAGGGTGGTAAGCGGAGAGCTTGAAAACACGAAAAGTTTCGAATCACAAGAAATCTGGTGAAAGTTTGGCGGAGCAAAACAAAGCACAGCAAACAATGCAGCTTCTAGCACGTTAGGAGAACGGGAAAGGAACGAGTTCTTTTGTCAGCCGGTGGTGGTGGGCGGGGGTTGAGTTGAATTTGGAGCCAAAATAAAACACGAAAACCACACCTGTACCAGAACAGCTCCATCGCGCGTTGACGTTAGAAACGCTTCCCTGGCATCATTATTGAATCCGGAGCAGAGGTGAAACGGACTACGAAGGTAGTACCCGTAACAACTTCACAATACTCTGCTGATATGAAGAATAGCAACGAAAAAAAAAAACAAACACAAAACTCTACCACCCCATTACACAAGAACTGTAACATAAACAAAGGTTATTTTCATTTCATCAAACCGACCGCCCGCGGGAAAGAAAGTGCAACACACACACACAGGGGGGACACATCTACAGCTTGCAGAGAACATCCTTCGAGAATGCGAGAAAAGCTGCGTCACAGCATCGCACAGGAGAGGACCGCCGGCGGCAAAGCACAATACACACCCGGCCCCGCCAGCTGTCTCCCACATGCTGCTGCTGCTGCTGCACGCGGTTTGGTGATGGTTTTTTAATTAAAGAGAAAATGAATTGCTCTCAAAGCGTAATGAAGACCTGGGAAGAACCCTGGAGCCTGCATGACAATGGGTAAAGTGGGCGCGGTAAGCAGGGCAGGGAAGCACGGTACAAGCTGCTGCCACGGAGTGAAACTCCTCCAAGAATCAAGAACGTTCCATCATCCAGTAGCCGGGATCTACTAGACTACGTTGCAGAGAAAATAATGAGTATAAAATGGTGGTTCTACAAATTTTCTACTCCACATTACATAAAGGACAACCGCCCGCACCCGCCTCCCGCACGGCTAATCTCGGTTGATGGATCTACCTATTTTCCCACCGGTGCGGGCGACTGGTGTTTCGGGTTTTCCGGTGTGCACATCATCTGCCACTTCGATTAAATTAGCAATCTTTTAAGCAATTTCGAACCGAAACTAGTTTTTTTCATCGGTCGATTGAACCTTGAGGGAAAGGGAGGGGGGGTGTGATAGGAACTCATTCGTTGCTAGCTCAATGCAATTCATTACGCAAAACGAATGGGGAAGTGTAGCTTAAACACAATTTTCTAGTTTTTTTACACGAAGCGCATGCCTGAATTCCGAATTCCAACTTGTTCCGAAGACAACTTGTGAATCCTTACGGTGTGCAAGGTTGACATACAAAAGGAGAAAGAGTATATAAATGTTATCATCGCTCTTAAAATTCACCTCATCGACCGGCACAGTTGCAATCGTGTTAAAAGTTTCTTGGACGCTATTTCATTGACTAAGGAACTGTAGTCGAATAATGATCGTTTTACTTCAACCATTTGTGCGTTCGTGCCTTAAAGCAACAAGAGCGAGGTACATTTCAACAACATTTGGAAGAATTTTATAAAAAATGAATAGTGCCTAATAAGTATGCTTAGTTGAAGCAATAGTAAAACGATTGAAAACACGATTAGATAGGCAAAATTCAGCCTGCAGTCAGTTAATCACTCAGTAGGTTTAGAGATGAATCTCAAGATCCCATAATTAACCTTCTTATAATACAGTAACACTTTGAACTGGCTTTTTAAAAGAGTATGAAAGCCATAATCAAATAAAAATCTTGTAATCTAACAGCGAAAGCGGGGAACAGTGTGGCCACACTTCCGATTCAGGACAATTGATAAAAAAGGAAGGCGTTCTAAATCTGACAGAAATACTATAGTTAAAATAGATGTGTTGTTACAAGTTAAGTATTAAAATCAGCTTAACCATCGCATATTATATGCTAATGTAATGCTCAACTCCTCCAACCCAAAATAACAATAACCAAAAAACAACTGTTTTCAATTTAAGCTCATTTATAAAAATATTTTATAACCAAAAGTAAAAACAAAACAGTTAAGTTGAATCAAATCGCATTAGATGCTTTGTCTTAACGCAATTCTACTAGAAAAACCTCTTTGTACAGACAACTAATAGCATCTATAGACACACCCGGGAAGCTAATTTCAATATTTTCGCTTTTTGTCCGGCCATCGTACGGGAATGATGAAGTGTAAAGGCGGCCCCCTCCCGGACGTGTCTATATGCTTCAATGCATAAATAACGGATTACCGAACGTGGCGTTTACGAAAAAAAAATGTTTCCCTCTCCGAACCGGAGGGAGTCATAAATAAAATTTTACATATTTCCAACCAGTGCACCTTCTCCGATCGTCCAGCGAAACGGGAAACTAGCGAAAGCAGCACGGAACCCAACAGGTACACCGACCAATACCAACATTGTTGCTGCGAAGGTGCACGTACCCAGCTTAACCATGTGAGATCGAAAGAATACTATGATATTCTAACCGGGAGGAAAATGCTTCCTTCGCCCTTCGCTCTCCCGCGGTGGCAAAACTGCACATGTCTCAGTTTGCTTCGGTACAACGTTTCACAGGATTTCACACACACATGGTATGCAACCTTTCCCGAGGAAAAACTCCTCCGGGGCCCGAGTGTGAGTGAATAAATCAAACCCCTCGGACCCCGGCGGTTGGTTATCGGCCATCGGAAAAAATTGTGGAAAATGGTTGTGCGAGATAAAAATCGAACCCCGGGTCGATCCCCGGAACCCTCCCGCCATCAACGGCGGCAGACTAGGAGAGCCACAAACACACAAACACACACGCTGCTTGCTGTAGGAGGTGCATGTGTGTAAAGAAGGTATTATAAATGGAGTTAAAAGTGCACTTTATAGGTCCCGTTGGACCGTCGCACACGGAACGGTAGCATCCCGGTACGACCGGGACGAGAACCATCTTGCAGATGCGGTGTTCTCGTTTTCATTCGATGGACTTCCCTACTCCAGCTGCCGTGGGGTGTAGTGGTGCAATCGTGGCAAACCCCACAAAGCCCGTATCCAATCTACGGATTCCCGTATGTCGCGCGTCAGGCTGCTTCATTTGCCTTCCAAGGTTGCTGGCAGTAACAGGATGCGTACTGGAGTCCGACGGTCCAACAAGGCGGGCGGGACGAGTCCTTCGAGAAGACCGAGCTGCACATTGCATGAAAGCTGCACACATTTGCCCGGGCCAGGAAATCTGACACGTACAATGGGCGGAGCGGGGCCAAACCCATTCCGCTGGCAGCACGCAGCGGAGCCAGTGATGCATAATAAAGCGCACCCAGTGCATTTTCAACCTGCCGAGCAGAACACGGAAACCTTTGCACGGGGGGCCGGCCGAGAAGATCGCATCATGCTACTTCTTCCGGGTGATGGTTCTCAAGTTCGTGGCGGAGTTTTCCTTTCCGATGATGGTTCACAGTTTCTTCGGTCTTCGGTCCGCAAGCTTTTCGTGAGGTGTGAATTCTATTTCAAACCCGATATGCACCCGTGGGTTGGGGGAGGGGGGAGATAGAGTGGAAAGAGGCATACAATATTCAAATCATAGCAAAGCATAAAGGTAACATTCATGCTATTTCCGATTTTTCCAACCATGAACCGATGGGCTCCAAGAACACTATTTCTTAGCAACCAAACACGGGCAGCTTCTACCAGTTCCGGCGGGCTCCGCTACCTTTGCTGCTGTCTTCAGTTCTGATAAATACATTTTCAGCTGTTGCAGCGTCCCGTGCAAAAACTTTCGAGACACTTCCCACCGACGGGGTCAGGGTATAGGTGGTGGGATTTAAGTAAACGCGCACACAGCAGCTACCAGTTGCTGGTGATAAAACTTTCACATACAAAAAGTAGAATAAATACCGTACCGCTGGGTACGGGACGAGGTCGTAAAGCCGATTTTCATTTACCATTCTTCGACGGCAGCGAGAAGAAATGGTGGGTCGAACCGTATTAACGTACGAAACACTAAGGGAGAGGAGTAGAGGGAAGAGCTGCGGCCGATGCACCAAACCAATAGAGGAAAGTTTCATGTTGCCTTCGCTGATGATTCTCAATAACTTTGTTGAATCGGTTGCAAAGTGCGGTGGACTGGAAGTGAAAGTTAAGTATTATCTGTTGCGTTACTTATTTCGCTCTATTTGCTGCTGCTATTTTCGCACGCTAAGCGGGGAAGTGTAATGTACGCACCCATGTACGAAAACTGACTCATTTAACTGGTTTTTGCATGTTTTTCAAATTACAAAAGAACTTTTAAAAGCAACTTGTAAAGACAAATATAACTGAATTGAATTGAAATTGAAGAATATCAAACCTAAAAGTGAGGACGATATTCAATCTTGAAAACACATAATCAAAATAATACCATAATATAGACCCAAAGGGCAAAACTCTCTTCCAATTAACAATAAAAAACGAAACACCAAAAATAGTAGACCAAATGTTCAAATGCCCATATTCTTAATTGATTATACATCTAGCGCAACTAATGAAAGATCCTTTTTAGTCTAGAATTCCAACCGAATCCCAAATCACCGTCCACTACTCTCTTTGGATTTTTTTTTTTCACGTCCCCCGACATCATCCAACGCGAGAACTGGTGAATATTGAAAGCGTGAACCATCAGGGGTTGATTTTGAGTAGCCGTGAAAATTTGTATCCCCTTAATGCGGCGTAACACGATCGCTTCCCCCAGCCCAGTACGGATCCGCGACCGTGAAAAACCCTCAGCTACCCCTTCCAAAAAAAAAAAGTCGTGCTCGCTCGCTTCACGCGGACCAAGAGCGGACCACAGCTGCCATCAAAATTTATGATAATGATTATGGGTCATTTTTATTAGTATAATCGTCATTATTGCTGGCGTGTTTTTTTTGCTTCCTTCGGCTCTTTGCATCGTTTTTGTTTCACCTTTTCCATCACAGTAGAACCTACATTTTAAGTTTTGGTTCAGCGGCTGAAATTCTAGCACGAAAGGGAAGCATCCGATTTCCCGCGGGACCAACGGCACCAAAACAAAGCAACAAAAAAAAACTGTCCCTCCTACACTCCCCCAAGTGCTTTTAAAAGTGCGATCGTAAATGGGGAAAATAAAGGACGCTTCTTTCCCGCCCATTTGCGTCTCGCTCGATTCACTTACACGCCACCGTTTGCGTTCAGGATCACGGACAAACAAAGCCACGGGTCCACGCGGGTCGGGAGGAATTGGGCCCTGCTTCTTTCCTCTACCCTTGCAATTGTTCCACAAGCATTGGGACCAGTTTGGCAAGGGTACAGGAGGGAGGGACACACATTTAGGTATCCGAACGAAGGAAGCAGCAGAAGAGGAGCATTCGTTCACGTTTTCATTAATATCAATATCGTTTTATTCGTTGACTTTCCGTGCCGCTCTGGTAGGATGCTTACCCTCGGCCGGTCGCTAGTACACTAATCAAAACGAATCATTTATGATTGTGATTGACGGAAAATAAGCTGGCGTAAAAAAGCGTCATTGAGAAAATGGGACGCCGTTAAAGGAAGTAGAAAACGTAATAGAGCCTGACTTTCCAATTATATTTCCAAGATTAGACCAAATGAAAACTGTTGAGCAGCGGCAATCTATCAGTAAATTTTACGTTTCTACGTGTGTCTAAAGTATCGAGCGACTATTTTTGCAATCCGTCACGCAGCACGTACGTCCAGACAGATAGCAATGCAATGGTTAGAACGTGTAGAAGAACATGTTTTCTTTCAACCTCATGCATCCAACGAACGTGTTTTCCACCGAGCTGAGCTTAGTAATCATAGCTAACTTTTTTGCCGAACCCGAAGACAGGTCTACAGCGGGCATCATTGCACCGAACGTGCAGTTCTTTACCGTTTGGTACTCATAATCGATTCGCAAACAACGCTCTAGCATACACACACACGAGCCCGTTGTGGTAGAAAATCCCACAAACGAGGTTTCGCGCGTCATTTGTCACCGCACCAAGAATAAACACGTGGATTTTGTGGCGTAGACGTGGTGTTTATAATCTTAAAACACGGTAGCCTGAAGCTTATAGACAAGTTTAGTTGATAAGGTCAGGGTGCACGGGACGTACTTCGCTAGTCGAAATAGGTGCTGTCGAAATAGGTATATGCTCTTTAATCTTTAAAAACATGGAACTAGGGTCGTAATTCGATTGGTCTAAAAACACACTAGCGCCACCTGGCGGCGTGTAGCCCAACATTTCTGATTTTTTACTCTAGCCGCGTTAGTTAATAGTTAATAGACAGTTTAATGATAGAGAAATTTATGGTCAGTGTTTTTAACCTTTAGCTAAGATATGTTTAATATAACATTTATTGGGTGTTTGAGCAAACATTGTTTTTCGACGTTTTGCAACAGTCTACAACGATGCGTCGGCTCTGGCATTTTCAATTGGCTTTTTGAAAAATGATACACTTTGCAAGAGTAGTTAAGCATTGTCAATATTGTTCCAAAATATAAACAGTGTTTCAATAATAAAATAAGTTAAAACATTATCGTGTGTAACATAACATTACGACCTGAACGTTCTTTCTGAATAAAAAAAAATATTTCAATCGTATCAACCCCATATCCTGCCTTCCGCAACTAATCCAAATAATTAAGCTTTTGCCACAATAAACCCTTGCCAGGCAGCATAATTTTCCACAATCAATAAAGCACGTTAGAATGTGAGGCCATAACTCTCCCATCCAACTATAACCATACCTCCTCGCACTAATGAAGTTAGCGCAAGTACTCCATTCACCGCTCATTATCGCACAATCGCTTACCTCGAAATTGATATTAATTATTGCAAACAGTTTCGGTACGAAACAAGATATATCCACAAAATTCCTTCCCAATCATTCCCTGCAGCACACCGCGCATCAAATGGAGTGGTGACACTTTACCCTCGACCATGCTGCACCTCACAACACAGGCTGCACTGCCTAATTTGAAATGCCTGTGTTCTGGGTGTTGTAAATGGTAGATGACAGTACAGCACATATACACACGAGCCCACAAGTACATGCATCAGTGTAGTACCATCGAGTAGGGACAAGATTTATGAACCACTCGGCACATAAAACGGCTCCCTAAACCAAGGACAACAGCGCGCGAAGAAGCGATTGCGGTACCGTGCGGCGAAGGGAATGACTTTAAGGCGAACCAGCGGAAAGCACTCGCGCGCTCGTCGTCTTCTCCCGTAAAATGTGACAGCCAAAAGACAAACTCAAGCAAATCAATTAACGGGCATTAAATTGTCATCTTAATAAATTACGAACCACACACTTCGGGCAGCCGCCGCAGCCGCCGACGACGACGAGGGAGGCGCCCTTATCCCCGTGAATGGATCGCTATTTTACACATCGATCAGATGGCAATCAGGCCAGCCCACAGCACGGCATGATGCGGGTACACGCCCAGCAAGATGGACAGTTTCGGGGAACTGCGAACGTTCTCCCGTGGGGAGCCGTTGGTTCGTTTGATATACGAAGGGAAAACTTTACGGACCCACCAGTCGGTGCAGCGCTCGGAACTTCATCCTTCAGCGAACGGACAGCGAAAGTCACTCTAGCGTGCGAAAGAACACTGACAGAGCTTTAGAAAACTTCCTCCCGCACGACACTCATCTACCCACCGAGTTTCAGGCAGCGTCAAAGGAAGGACCCCATTCAAAAAAACCCGGACAAGTTTGTGACTTCGCCGTGCTGCTGGTCGTCTCCAAAACATAACATGACTGACGACCGGCAGGCAGACGACGGTGGCACCGGCCACGCCACTGTCCCACGTGCTTTCACGAGACACGGAGAGAGATAAATTAATTAGTCAAATGAATTTGCGCAACCCAATTAATTACGGTGATAATTAATTTAAATTTATTTGTCTAACACCAAAACGCCAAACAGAGCTAATCGCGAGCGTGGCTACCGAAGCCATAACTCCTCGCCCGGCTGGCAGCGAAACTGTCCTAGCATTTAGCATGACGGGATACGTGAGAGAGAGAGAGAGAGAGATAGAGAGAGAGAGAGAGAGAGAGAGAGAGAGAGAGAGAGAGAGAGAGAGAGAGAGAGAGAGAGAGAGAGAGAGAGAGAGAGAGAGAGAGAAGGACTATTGGCAATCTTTATGCGCGTCTGGTTGGGTCGTGCTGCGCATACTTTCACGGCCGGAACGCTGGAATTGTGTCACTAGGGTGTGACCTTGAACCGAACCGAAGGGTTTCAAACGAAACCAACCACAAAGACATTACGGGACACTAAAAAACGGTCACGTGCAACAATTTAAAAACTTTTGCTTTATCCGAACAGTCGCTAATGATTATCGAGGGTAAGGTGGTGGTGTGCTGATTGTTGCAAAGAAGTGCCAACGTATACTTTTATTTTACCAAGTATGTTTACCACGTGGTCGTTAGAAGTTACAGGCTTAAAAGCAGGACATGAGCACATAGTCTGTTACATGTGAGGGCATGCGTGTAGTACTTCGTAAGTCAGAACTCTATCAGGAGTTTAATATTAAAGTTGCAATTGGTGTGAAAGCTTGAAAACTTGAAGTATTTCAATCACTTAACAAATTTTAACAAACTTAATCACGCTGTGTATATTTCAATCGGTTTTATCAAATCGTTTTCAACAGCTTTCCGTAGATAAGTTCTTAAAAAATTAGGTGTTTTTTACGTTTTAGGATTAGGGCTTAGAGTTTACAAAAGCTAAAGATCTTTACAGACAATTCACCCGATTAATAGTGACGAGCTAATTAGGTCTTCTTGGGTGGATGCTTCATTGTATAAATCCTCTTACATTTTATAGCAAAGTGCTTCCCAGGGCAGGCAATAATAGACAACTATTTGGGTGTTAAAATGAACAAAGTCACTCAAACATGCTGTACAATTGAAAGGGGTTGTGAATTCACTATTTAAAGACTCACAAATTAACACCAAACTACCATTCCCCAGCCTGTGAATTAATCACGTGCAGTTCCATCAAAGCACGAACGCAAAACGCTCAGACTGCATATAAGATAGACATCATCACTTTTCTCGCACAGCCCAAAAGAACATGTTCTTGGCGACTTCTTGACAACTGTACACACATACGCGCGCGCTAGCTGCTGTCATCGTGCGCAATGATCTAATCGCACACCTAAACTCGTGTAATTAATTGCGAAGAAGTCGCGGTAAGACACACCATCCCCGCGCACTCCCGGTGATTCCCGATTCGATCGTCGCATCGTCATCACTTTTTGAGCATGAGCGACACACAAAATCCATCCATTGCTGACGAGACGGGTGCGCGCGCTCGACGAGGTCGAGAAAAGGAGTTTTGCCAACGTGTGTGTTTTGTTGGCAAACGGTACCGTGAAAATCTGCGCTGCGTCGGCAATCCCCGCTTTGTCGGCTGTAAACACCCCTCCGAACACGGCAGGACGGAGGAAAGCAATAAGCCACCGGTTAGGAGAAGTTGCATAAAGAGCCAAATGCAATGGCGTCGGCGAGTGGGTGACACTGTGTGGGGCATGCGAGTCGGGCGAGACTCGTGAGACAAATGCGCCCCTCGACGAGGTGGCACTTTTCGAGTGCTGCGACGACACAATTTACCATCAGGGAAGGATAGAATTACTAAAACGCTTGCCAGCCAATGCGTCGCGACTTGCCGTGGACGTGGGAAGATTATCTGCGATAACCGACCGAACTCTCTGTCTGCCGGCAGCAGCGTTTGCATACTGCGTGCCTTGTGCGATACGTACGCGGCAGACAACGTGCAGTGCCATGGAGTTCCTTCGGGAGTCGCAAACGCATGGCATGGCTGTCTGGCGAGGCTTGCCCGGGGCGCGTGAGACACGTAGACGATAGCGACACACTTTTTCTCTGATAGGAAAGGAGATCTAGACTGCAAACAAACTGTGTCTGTAGCTTAGCCTTGTGTTTGTTTGCACACGGGAACCTGTTGCATAGAGCGTGGAGTGTTGAACATAGGACGACTATAATTAAAATACTTCTAGCTGCATAGAAAAGATGCATACAAATAGCGCTCAAACGATCCTACCCAAATGTCACACACGCCCCGCCCGAAACGAGGGGTAGCAACACATAGTCAATAGGGGTTGCTGATAAACTTCCGGCCTGTTGATATCCTGTTGCTGTTGAAATTTCAAAACCTAGTGCGACATAAAAGGGGGCATACATTTGCTCTGCCCAGCCCCTATTGTGACCGTGTGAATGGCAATCTTCACGACTTCTATGGTGAGCCAACAGCAACCGCCCCATTCGAAACACTCAACGCCTTAGACGGTGGCAACCTGTTGCTTCCGGCGGGAACGATTTAAGCGTGCCGGGGAAGGGGGTGGCGGCGTTAAAGGAAAGCCAAAAACGAGCCAATATTGTTGTTCCGAACGATAGTCGGGCACGGTACGAGAACGAAGCTGCCACATGTGTAATTGTGTTCTAGCTTCCAGCCCACCCACAATCGGCCAGCACGACGGAAGGAAGACGGTACTGACACATAACACGACGCTTTAAGTGATATGTGTCTGTGTGTGTGTGTGTGGCTGCCTGTTGCTTACTGTTTTACGTCCTTCCTGCCCTAAACAGGACTCAGCCCAACCACTCCAGGTCTAGTGGCAGTTTCCTGCCCCGAGCCCTCTCCACTCACCACACCATGACTCGTCTAGAAAAGAAAATCGAATGAACGCTCTCCTTCCCTGCAAACAAGCAGAGCAAAATGAAAATCGCACAAAACCTAGCACCACCAAACGCACCGCCGGCGTCCCCGGTTTGTGATACGAAAGTGGTCCGCACCACACGAGAGATAGCAGAAAAATGGCTTGCCGACGTGATTGTTTCCCGGATGTTTTGCCAGCAAACACGTTAAAATGTGCCGAACGAAGAGCGTGCAAAATGGCGGCTAAAAGGTGGGTTGTGGGAGCGACTTATGAATTTATCTAGAAAATGACTACAATTTATACAGTTCTCTTCCTTGCCCCCCGGTACTGTTGTGCTACTATTGCTTTTCGAGTGGCTTGCCCCGGTTGCTGCCGTGTGCCTTTTTCCCGGGCCGAAACATGCACTTGAGAGTGGAAAGATATGGCGGCCGGTTGGGCTGAGTGCACGCTTGTTACATGGCAATATCCTCACACCAACGCACACTGTCACTTTGGGACGGGTTTCCTTAACTAGTTTTCCCTTTTTCTCACCCTCTTCACCCAAGACGGGTGAGACGATTTAATGCAACAGTTTTTCCACTCCCCGCACACACACACACGCTCGCCGAAAGAATCGGCAGTCAAAGGAGCTCGTTTGCCATCATCTCTTGGCGACTTCCACTTCTCTTTAATCCGTCTGCGGCCGTGCACAATCTTCCTGCGATTGTTCCTATTGCCATTATTTACTTGTGGTGCAACAGCAACAACACGAGGGCCCGGGATTATTCGCCGAGAAAAGGGCAACTTTTTCACACCTAGCTTGTGCATTCTCATCGTACCGCACCGAGAACTGAAGGATCGTTTCCCCTCCGCGGTGCACGTACCTTTCGCTTGTGACAAAATGGAATAAAAACACGCCAGCAACGAGCGCTTTCTTGCTTCTCCATCTGCTGCCCCGTAATAGTTCCGTACTCGAAACACGATTTTCATTACACCAGATAACAGATTTCTGATGCTTTTCTATTATTTTATGATATTAGAGAAAATTGTTGACCACCTTCCGGTGGATCCTTTCCCTGCAGATGGCGCTTTCGATGCAAGGCTCGGATTGCGGGGCAGAGTTTGTTGCACCACCCAAAAGAAACTCGTGCAGCACAGACTGCCGATAGTGGAAGTGACTGGTAGCTGCTGTTTTTTTTTTCCTCTCTGATGCCTTTCGTCCAACTCCCCAGCACGGCCATAATGATGGGGCGCTATTATTTAGCAGATGCCTCGTACTGCTCTCGAACGTTCGCGCACAAACGAGGCAACGGCGATTCACGGCAATCTATTCATCCTGCAAACCGGATAAATTTAAACTAACGTGGTGCACAACAAAACCGGGTAGAATCCATTTTTTCACTGCCCGGTCTTGTCGTTTTAGCTTGATGGTGGTAAAATGATTTTCCTTTTGCCGATTTTCGACTGCCGTACAAAAGAAAAAGCGCTCCAGGTTAATGCACAGTGTCACGATGAAAAAGCTTTTCGACTGTTGTTGTTTGGTACTGTAGATGTCGGTCGGTCAGACGGTATCATCCTTTAATGTTTTTTAATAATTTTGCACGTTCTATTAAGGAGCAGCATTACTTACCTAAAACGAAAAGAAAAGAAGAAGAAAAAACGGAATGCATGTTAGATCGGGTGAATTCAAATGTAAACGTGTCTTCAATAAGATTAAAACCATTTCTATTTAGTTTACACATTACAGGAATACAGATAGTCTAGCGATATTAATGATTTTGAAGGTAATGATAAAAAATAAGATTTCTACACAAAAAGGCCAAAACACTGACGAAAACCTGCATAAAAACAAAAAATTGCTATGACGCTTATCTTCCATTTCCCAGAAGTAAATGCGTCTAAAGGCAGAAGTACATGGGGCATAATTTGCTCGCGTAATCTGTGTTTACACAAGCACCATCTGTTAGAAGCTGCCAAAAACATTGTGGTTTGTTCACTCCAAAATTTTAATTATGTTTTTTTGTTAGATTTCATCGTTTTACGAAGCAAACGAAGAGAAATATAAAATAAGTATTCCTTGCATCAACCAAATATTTTACTGTCGGCAGTTTTACCGAAAAACGGAAACTTTCGCTAAAAGTGAATCGCTAGTGAAGATCCTTTTCCAGCTAGAGCTCCTAGAGTCTTTAGCCTTGAAATGGTCAGTGGCCTATTAAAAGAATCATTAGAAAAAAGCTTACTCAAGCCAAGAAAGTTATCGAAACGAATGCATTTGTGTAAGAACTGTGCTTTTGTAGGTGCCAACATCGGTACAATTTAACTACTAAACTTAATTGACACTGATTGGTCTGTCAACAACAAATGTTGTTAGGTTATTTCACAAGGAAAAAATGCTGTGTCAAAAAACATTTGTGATAACGCATTTTATTTAAAAACTTCTTTCGGGCAAACTGTGTAAAGATTATTTCTAATTATTTGGGTTAAAAGAGTGAAAATGAAATGTTTTTTTTTAACAATACAATATCCTGGGGTCTAGAACAATTTGAAAGTAAGAACGAAGTAGATAACAAAAGTTTTTAAATGTATTTTTTAACTTTCATTTTATCAAATTATCTTTCTTTTGTGCTACAATTTTTTTTACCCAAACAGTCCATCCGTTATAGCTGATAAAATTAAGCAAAATAAATAAATAAATCACGTAACTCTATGCCCCATCCCTCTATCTATTTGCATACCATTTACGATCCAAAATGTGCCCAATAAATTGCTGCTCACTTCCTTGTTTTTTGCTGCTATATTAAATAATTTGCCTTGTTCCGACACAGATTGGAGCAGGTTGCAACCCTACGGACATCAACCATCAATAAACAATCCTGTACTACTAGCACAGCAATATTCACTCGTACACACACACACACAGATACCCATTCATCAAACACTCCAAAGCGGCCCCCAAGCTGCTAGTGCTGCTGCTGTTGCAGTTCTGCTATGTCTCGTTTGTTGGCCGCTATCGTAGAAGCGCTAGAGAAGAGCGGCACGCGCACACTTCGGGGTTGGGTCTAATCGGGCAAATTAGACACGCCAATAAAACTGACACATCTTTCACTACCAGCAATTAACTAGATCGTCCCCCTCCGCCCCGCTCCTCCCAATATAGGGACGTTTGCTACTACGGACCGTATCGAGATACGGGACCGGGTGTCGACAGGCCCGTTGAAATGGGGCGGCTAGTGGTTCATCATTCTCTGCGCGCTTGCCGCTGCAGTCGCTCGCCCTGTGTCCGTCACGGTCCGGCCTGCTCCCGGAGGCTGTTACAATCAATCAAGCTACGACGAATGGAGCATTTTGTGTTTTTCTTTTCCATTTTTTTTTTGCTCACACTCCTCCACTCCAAACAACAGCAAAATCTGCTCACACGACGTACGAAGCTTTTCCCTTTGCGCTGCGGCTGCTACTACTCGAGAGCGCAAGTGGTACGCACGCGGCAGCTACGATGAAAAACAGATATTTTCCATTTGAAACACACGCACCAAAAATTCGATGAAATGAAACACTAAACAAACGCACGGCAGGAAGGCAAGAGCCGGGGTGGTAGCGAGAGCAAAAAAAAACTAAATTTTCCACTCAAATGTAAAATTGGACCAATTTGTCGGTGGAGACGCACACGCTTTCAGGATATTGTTTATTAAAAAAAACTACCAACGTTTATAATAGAGGCGTTCGCTCTCTCGGTCTCTCTGATTGCTAAGCCTATGGTAGTCAGGCCCGAAACGGCCCATCGAAGCTATTTGTTTGTTTTGACAGTGACGAGGAGACCCGATTTTCATCGTGCGAGATAATCGCTACATCGTCACAACCGGCGGTACCAGCACAGCACAGTTTTAACTCCACAAACTACCAATATCGTCAGCGTGTGGTTGTGCATCTACTCGCCACCCTTGAGCAACACAATAGCTCGTTTCCATTTCATTCCCTTCCGTCAGTGGGCAAGCATTTTCCTCTCCTTCCTCAGGGCGGTAAAATAGTATTTTCTTTGGTCGCTCGAGCGATAATGATGATTTATTTCCGGCCAACCGCAAAAAAAAAAACGAAAAACGATCGGTTTCTCCGAGTTTTACGTCTTCCTTCGCTGTGGGCCAACGATCTTCGAATGGGCGACCCGTAAGGTGCTAACCCGCCCACCCACGCGGTCAAGCCAGCTATGCTACACCACATGCCATAAACGTATGACCAGCTGCTGCTACTCGACGAGGAAAGCGCGCGAGTGCATCCTCTACCACACCGCGCGCTACACACAGCGATCGTTCGCTACTATTTTTGAAAATAGATCACGATGATCCTTCTTCTCACGCACCGACAAAATGGGGTGCTCCCTCACCCCCCACCGCCCCGTCTGGTTCCAATTACTGAGTTGCTTGCACTGTCTGTTCCCTGTCCTGCCACTGCTGCTGCTCCGAGGCTGTCAAGTCAAGATGGTTAAAATTTGTCCCTTTACTCATCTCTCTCGCCGTGTGTCACCCCCGCAATGCCTTTCACCCCGGCACTCACGGCACCGGGGTATTGGCGCAAAGCGCGAAGGTTGAACAGTTAAATCATAACAGAAGATAAATAATTGTCACATTTAGACGACCCACGCGACTGACCCGAGTCAGCGAAATAGGGAAGGAAAAAAAACACCAGGGAAATGTGGTAAATATCAAGCCGCACAACGTTCCAAGGCGCCGTCTCAGGAAAGTTCTTACCCAAATTTTCCCACAAAACCCCACGATGTGGACGACTTTTTACGCCCAGCCAGGGAGCATCATGGCTTTCGGGCGATTAGTACTTTGTTATTTTTGGGAAGCGCATGACACTCACAAACACACGCGTCTGTGGACCAAACGACGGAAGAAGCTTGTTTGCATTCATCTTCCGCCTGTGTTCTCCTGTACGGTTGAACTACCACTCTCTGTGTTTGACAGGTCTCAAATGTGTACAAGCTTTTCCTTGTAACGGAACGGGCGCGGGATGCACAGTACATTCACACGGAAGGGTCACCCGGCACGGGTTCCGGTAAAGCAAACCCCGATAGTAACCGTGTAACATAAATGCCATTCCCGCTAGGTAATGGCTGCGCGACCGAACGCATTTCGTCATTACACTCGCCAGTGCGGATCGGCATAAATCACACCGCATTCCTTTCATTGATTGCCGGTAGTAGATGCAAGGAAACGGCAGCGTGAAAGAAAATGTATAAATACAATAAAAGTACATTCCTGTGCTTAGACAACATCGGGTTTGTTTAAGCAACAAGTGTCACATCATAATCTGTGCATCAATCAAACGGGAGTTTTGGGTTGGAGGTTTTATTGTGTGGTTAGTGACCACAGTTGCAGAAATTGATTAATGACTCAGCCAGGCTGGCTGGTGTGATCCGTCTGCTTTAAGCGTGATTCAATGAATCTAATTAATCAACTTGTTTTGAAGGTAAAGTACACCAGAGGAAAATAAATAATTACATACATTTCAAGAGCGATAGAATTCTTTTAAACGACAAAGGAAAGCTGTTAGTTTGAAACATAATCTGCTTTTGTGTATAATAAAAAAAAGGACTGTAAGTAAAGGACTATCATAAAGTTGGCTATATGTGAATGAATAATAAAAAGTAAAAGAAGACTAAATAAACTAAGGGAAATGCAACTGATTTAAAAAAAATAACAATGTAACTTAAACTACTAAAAGTGTCTAATCGGAAAAGAGCTTATTCACAATAACATAAATTGAAAATAATAAAAACAAACAAAACTTCCACAAAACAAACCGAACAAATGTACAGAAATTTACCCTTATCAGTGTCAAAGCTTTCTCTCTATCTCACTCGAAACCGTAACAAACAAACCCCTCCGGCTCGGGCTTGTGTAGCATAAAGCAACACTACACCGACGCATCTAATAATCCGTGTGCCCGATTAGACCGACCAACCAAAGTCATGAAATTTCGCCGAAACAGCCCCCAAACGCCAATTCTCGCCCTTCCAACAGCTCCCATCATGAATGTTTAATGCTTTCATTAGCTCAAGGGCATTTTTGACTGGGACTATAATTCATTAGCAATTCACTATGAAGCCCGTAACGACAGCAAAAAAGTGATACTCGAACGACGGTAACACCATCAGCGAATTATCAAACTCGTGCTTTTTTGGCTTTTGGACCGGCTTTTGAAGCTGTAAGTAAGCTACGTCCACACAATTAAAGGTCACTGTTGCGTGAGAATCCAATGTGAGCGCATGGAAAAAAAAAATCGGTACAGAAGACTCGGTAGGGAGCAGGAGGGGGGGAGGGGGGAGGGGGTTGGTAGAGTGCAAGGCAACTGTTGGCAGATTCATCCGTTTCTCTTAAATTATTGCGCAACATAAACCAGAGCCCGGACGGGTCAACAACGACGTCGACGACGACGGATGATCTCACATTTCTGGTGGATATGTTTGCTCGATATTGTTTCATGTTTTGGCCACTGCCGACCGTTTTTTTTTTTTCTGTGAGGTGATGTTGTTTCCCTTTCCTGCTAACCCAGCGCTGAACGGCAAAAAAACAGCAGCAACAAATATACGCTTTCCAGCCAACCCTACAAGCCCGGTTGGCACTAAATATACGAACGAACCCCACCAAACCGTGGCCAGCCTCATGAAGTCATACATCAAAAGAAATCATAACGAACAGTCAACGCAACACACACTTGCTGACTATTCTGGCATCTCGCAGCGATGTTGCATGATGAATGGGAAGGTGAGGAGGAGGATGAGTGGGTGGCAGCCACTGGATATGGACCACTGCCGTGCGGGTCCTGCCCAGTATCGGGCATGCCCCAGTAGGGTGGTGTACATGAACCACACGAAAACGCAGCCGCGAGTCCATTTTTCATCTCGCACACAATTTCTTCTATTTGTTATTGATGTGTAAATGCCTGGTACCAACCGTACTCCCCCCCTCCCCTCCCGCTTTTCTGCCGCACGCTTCCAGGGCACATTTACAGCCCGCGAAACAAGCGCACGACGACGACGACGATTTTATTGGCGGTTTTGTGTGACATGCTTTCCCGTCCCATTCAAAAAGCAGCCAAAAGACCGCAGGATGTACACATACCGGCAGCTTCGCAAACTAGAGCCGGCAGAGCCATGGGTAATGGGGCACAGTTTGCATCATCAGTGCGCGGATGCACTGATGCCAACCGAACCAACCAAAATAAACACACACTCGCGCCGCGGGGACAAGAAGAGGCAAGCGTGTAAAAATAATAATTCAATTTATACACAATTTGCTTTCATTCGAGGCATGTCAGTACCGATTCGCGCACTACTTCCAACCCGTTACGTCACCACTCCAGCGAGTTGCAGCTTTTTTTGGTTGGTGAATTTTTATTTGACTTTCTTTTGCCTTCCTGCAAGTTATCGAATTTATTTTTTGTTGAACGTTACAACGCTACGCAAACAAGCATGGCATTTGTTACCCATTTCAATAACCAGTGTTCTTTCCATTTTTCAATCATGTTTCATTTCATTATTCACCAATGATTAAATCGTAATAGCATGAGCTTTGTAAACAAATTGGGAGCATTGGCTACATAGTTATATGTAAATGGTTAATTTAGATAGAAAACACTTTGACTATTTGTTTGGATATTTCACTAAACTGAGAAGTGGTAGCCACGAATCGGTATATTCTGCCACTACTTCACTATCCAATGTAATCGATATCGAAATAAACCGTATTCAAAGAACAGCTAAAATAAAAATACTTATAACAAAACATTTTTTAATGATATTTCATTTGTTTCATATTATGAAAGATCATTCTTCGGAATTTCACTATAAAATCTTTTTACAACTTAGTTTGAAAACTGAAACAATGCTTCTAATAAACATTCAATTTGCATGCGCCATCGTGTTTCACACTAGCGCCACCTATTGACTGATAGCAGAAACTGCTAAAAAACTTTTTATTCTCCCACACTCCTCAACAAACGTAAATATTTAACTTCTTTTCAACGTTTTGCAATATGAAAATAGGATATTAGAATAAAGTTGTCCAGAGCAGAATATAACTTTCACTATAGATTACACTTCGTTTTTTGGGCACATTTTAGTGTACAGTGAAGAAAATTGACCATGAAATCTTGTTTAGCAATGCATCTTAGTTCATGCAGCAAGAAATTTAACAGAAAATCGTCTAATCTTTTGATATGCAGAAAAAATGCACCTTTTAAACTTATTTCGAGACTAGAAAAAGCTGTAATAAGCATTTGAACATTTAAAGAGAGTCGCAGAAATTCTTACATTTGTTGTTAATTATTTCATAGCTTTAAAACTTTTGCACAATAGCATAGAATAAAGCCATGATAAGTTATCCTATTATGCTTTTGGAAAATTGTTTAGGATGAGAAAACTGCATCTAAACGCTTATTGCACTAAACTTTTCATACCAATGCGTAATCTTCTCCCGCTTTCAGCCTATGAACCCGCTCAAAGACAAGGTGAACGAACAAAGATGCTAACCGCTTCACAATTTATGCCATGCACATTTGCTATCGTTTGCACCGCTTCCATGTGTCCCGCTTCCATCACAAAACGATGACACAAAGATGACCCTAAGGTGAAGAGCCACCAACACCAAACGGCTCAGCAGTCTCGGACTGTTAGCTCTGCAAATATCATCCTTCTTTGACTGCCTTTCCCTCCCAAGATCGCTCATAAATAATGGTTTATTTTTAGCGAAAATCATCACTTTGCAGTCACCACCACCCACCGGTAGGTAGGCGAAGGCTGCATGCAAGTCGTTTGCCTCCCGCACACGCGGAAACTACACCATCACGGGTGCTGCGGATGGTTTGTGCTCCCAACATCGAGGACGAACAAGCACATGAGCCAGCGGTACAGCATCACCGTTTCGCATCACGACAAACGTGTGCATCTTCGCCACATGCACCGCGCGAACGGAGCGGAAGATGTGCACACGCACACAGACACATCCGTTCGTGCATGTCACGATCGAATGCAAACGATGGAGCGATCTGACGAGCGTGTCATTTTGCTGCATCCAAATGCATTCAACAAGTGCCAAACGATGCGACGACGACAACAATCGTGCCCCGGTTGGATAAGGCTAGAATCAGAGGTCAGTACAAGTTAAGCGGCCGTTTGAACACGTTTTGTTTGACGGTCATGTACACGAAACCAAAAACTCATCGACACGTTCTGGTTAGTAAAAAAAAATTATGCAAAAGTTTTCCCTCATGCTCTGAGCGTTATATTTTGTTAGTTTATGTTTTTATCACTTCAATATAAGAAAATGTGTTATTTATAAAATTGTGACGAATTGTTTGAAAGAAAACCCTATCGCAACTAATCCGTTCAGACTGATTTTCAAATTTCCTCGTCCAGTGAGCGCACAAAGAATGTTGCACTCAACCACATGATTGTGTGTTTCACAGGAAATTAGCTTAAACTGTACGGAGAAAGTTTGGCACGCTTCGGTTGCCGTACCGTTGCTGACTACCGACCGATGTATAGTTGTTGCTTTTGGCCGTTTGCCAAATCGTACGCGACTACCGCTCGACATCTTCATACGGCGAGATGTATCGAGCGACAGGCAGCATTGAACATTGATGGAGAACGCGTGCTGCTGAGCTGAGTATGTTTGCTTTCTCCGGCTAGAAATAGCAAAGATGGTACCATCACGCCCCATCAGGGAGGCCCGTACGTATGCCAGATAAATAAATGAAATGTAATTTACAATTTTCACACTACTCTTCGCACTAGGAAAAACTAGAGTAAAATGAATGTAATAAAATCCTGTTCGTAACTAAGTGGCTAATTGGAGTTGAAGAGAACATAGCAAACGTAAAGCTACATCGTGCAGCTCTTCAAATCGTACAGACATGGTGGTTTCATCAATTTGTTCGTCAAACCCTCCGTTACTTTCTTACTATCTTTCTTCTTTCTTACAACAAACTCCGCTGCAACCACGCCTGTGGACGGCCTATAAGGACTTACGGGTCGGGGGTTTGGGTCGTCCGGGTCTACGCGTTTAACATGGTCAGCCCACCGGAGCCGGGCGAGCTTAATCCGCTGCACAACGGAGAGATCATTGTACAGCTCGTACAGCGCGTCGTTGTATCGGTTCCTCCGTTGTCCGTCCTCACGTATGGGGCCAACAATCCTTCTGAGCATCTTCTTCTCGAACGCGGTTAAGAGGGTTTCGTCAGATTTGGACAGAGTCCACATATGAGAGGTATACGGGAGTACTGAAACCATGTAGAAGTGCGTTTACCTATCCGTACGTCACCCCTACGTAAATCGGCATTTGTTAGTAGGACCGCTGGTGGTGCCACGATCAGTTTGGTCTTTACCTCGTTAATCTGCAACCCGAGGTCTTAGGCTTCCGCCACATAAGAGAGCGCCGCAGACCAATGATGTCTATGTCATCAGCGTATGCCAAGATCTGGATTGACTTGTAGAAGATGGTTCCCGAAGTCTCCACCTCCGAGTCGCGGATGGCCCTCTCTAGCACCAGGTTGAAAAAGAGACTGGCTTTGGTGGTAGCAAAGGATCCTGAGAATTTCCCATCAACTTTCACTTGGTATGTGGCATTACTCTGCCAGAGAATCAAACAAGGGCTTTTGGGATCAAACAAATGTGTACCACGACACCTATTCAGCCTTACGAAAATGCCGTTCATTGCATAAAGTACTCAAAACAATCCTCTCCTATTCTATGATAAGAAACATAGCGGATTAGTGGAAAGTGAAATCCTTCAATATTTTAAAGCGTTTAACTGCACGATGACCTTGAGAGAAAACCTTCAAGTATAAAATAAGAGTTAGAAACGTCACCATATTTTTTTAATTAATATCATTAAGAAACACCTGAAAATCATCCACGCAATGACTTAATATGTTCAGGATAAAAAAGGAAGTACTAGGATTACTAGGAGATCGAGAAGTAGTGATGCAGACCTATAACAAAGTCCGACGAAAACACCATGCCAAGGCATCCTCGTAAATTGAAATGACGTTCCTGCTGGAAGGGTACACCAACACACAATGGTTGTTCTGTGAAAATCAGAAGAACTAATTAATTAATTGCTAAACCACTTTTATTCAATGTTATTTTTTATTTAAGATCTTCTCTACGACTTTCAATTGCTTCGCAAGCATACCGTTGCATATGACACTTGTGTTGGTTTACTTCCTCGCTACAGCAACGTGATGCGTCGATCTTTAGGCGCTCGGAAGAGGCTGAAGCTATAGTCACTCTTACTTATGCATCGTGAATTATTCGCAACCAGTCACGCAGCAGTACAGTCTCATCAACTCGATCCTCCAGAGAACGTTGACGCTACCACACGATCCTGCGCTTTGTACAGTGCCACATGGCACTCGCCAGACGCACGAGGTCTTGTGTTAAGGGCCAAACTGACGTGACCGCCGGGTCGTCTAAAGCAACCCAAACACTACCACCGAAAACGACGAAGACGGCGACCATGAGACACTCGAAAGGCGCAATCCAGACCCACTTGCAAAAACGCACCCACAGCCACGGTACGCCGCCGCAGTTAGAGGGGTACAGGGACGGCAGCAGCAATAATAACAAGAAGCCACCATCAAGAGACCCCCCGATCGTCGTCGGTTGAGCCTGTTAACCTTGAACATCGTCTTCTACGTCTTGACGGTCGCCGCGCCGAGTGGAGGATTCGGTTTCTTTTGCGGCTGACCATCGGGAAAGGCCACCTTCAAACCCTCACACGCACACACACACACAATACAGCGGTTTTGCAACGCAAGTTTGGACAAACTGCACACTCAAACGGTGCTGCCGGTTCCACCGTACGTCACACGCGGCGCGGCACACGGATAGACGCACGAAAGCACACCCCATCAAGAGTGCCATTGGAAATGCGAAACGCGACGAAGGCAGGAAATGAAGAGACCCAAAACTGCTCACTCCCTTCCCCTTCGTTCCACCCGTTGGTTAAGAAAACTGAATATCTCCTTCGTGGCGAATGGTGAAGGTTGCTGCAGCAACCAGCGCTGCTATAGCTCCACCGAAACGATTCTGCCGTTGGATCTCTCGCTCTTTTTACCATTGCGAAACGTAACACGTAACACCCAATGGACAAAGCCACGATTACACGCCATCTTGCCAAACAAGAATCGCAAACTTAACCAACGTCATGGCCGCCGATCCGAAAGGCGGAAAAGTGTGTGTGTGTGCCCCGGGACAAATGCACTTTTCCTTTGGTGGTCTCGTTCGCCATCACAAGACAAGACAAGCGAGAAGAGCCTAACGCGTCTGCACCACTTTTTTTTGCAACAGACCTTGAACTTGACTTACAATTTTAGTGTTACGCGTGCGCCCCAGAAACTGGAAAACTATGGGTATAAAAAGTGAAACCGGCTCACCGTACCGGTCTCGCGCTCGGCTTCCGAGTGGCTTACGTGAGGGCATGAAGTTTGGCAAAGGCAACTTTGAAAGAATAAAGCATGTCTCTTGAAGATTACCAGAGAAAGTTAAACATGAGCGTTTTAAATGACTTTGGAATAACACCTGCAACATTCTACCCCAAAAACACCACAGCTCCTATCGCCTAAAACGCACAATCCAAATGAAAACCAAAACCACGCATTTGCGGCGTAATTGAACGTTATCGGCAACCGCGTTGTCGGTGACGAAGACGAGAACAAGGCCAAAGACCAATCGGGCAACACTATGCAAAGCACTATTTGCCTTTGGTGGTGGGTACGGTTTACTATGATAATGACAACTTCAACCTCAATCCTACCGCCCATCATGCCGCCTTTCCGCGCGAAGTTCTAGCCCTCCAGGTGTGTTCCTTTCTGTCATGCGCGGGCTCCTCTACTCCCGCCCCGGATCTATTTCGCCAAGCTGTGCAAATCATTGCACCAATGATTTCAATTTCCATACATTTACCCAACGCTAGACCCAGGAACTGGAAACACACCGAGCTCCCCCCCCCTAACACAGGCCGTGACTTTGGTGTTGTCTGCAGCACGCCTGTCTATATCTTCTGCCGTTCGAAACCTTTGCGGCCTAAGCGCAGATACGTATCCGATTCCAATACCTCCCCCCCCCCACCGTCAATTCCCTGCTCCCCGAATCGCCCAAAGTTTTTGGTCATACGGTTCAAAGCCAGTAAAAGACCAAGGCTATACACGTTCCCTTTCTTGCGACTGATGTCTCCGCAGGGACGCGGGCTAAACTTCGGCTGACCCCTTGGCCAACCGATCACAATCAATTGCCTTAATTTACATACACAAACACACGGACCGTACCGTGGCCGGCCGACGGAACTCTGCTGAGAGTGCAACGTCAACGCCACACCATCAACGGCATGAGCGTGCTGCCGCCATGTGGCCGTGGCACCCATAGGGACTACCCGCACGACACAACGACAACATTAGCTCGGCTCTAACGATCGGTGTGCGCACTGCCACACAAACACACCCATCGAACGAAACGAACCATTCACATCTTGTCATAGTTTATTAAAGTCAATTGAACAATAAATAAGTGAAGTTGCCGCGACGACCTCCGCCTGCCTGCTCGTGGCTGCGCCGGCCTGATGGATGATGCGCTGACCAACGAGCAGATGTCGGTATTGAGCAAGGCGAAGTGGAAAAACTGTTACGACGAATTGACAATGAGTTGCCACCCTGTGAGCTTGCTTACCCGCTTGCTGTAGTAAACGGTTCTTGAAGATCGTAACGCTGGAAGGTTCACATAACCCGCAAACCTTCAACTGTTACCGACAGACGCACGCCAATGCTTGCTATCATTCTATTTGCTGGAATTTCCACAATGGATGCACCCGAATGGAGTGTGCGTAAAGTTGGTCAAACGGTTGAGGAAATCTTTAGAACCTAGCCGGAGTTTATGTAGAAATTCTCAACATCTATACCTTGCTACGTTTCTTCCCTTGCAGCGCAGCACAACGCAATCACATCAACAGTGGCGACCAACACAGGCACTGGGAGTGAGTGGAGCACAGTAAGACACCAAAAGCATTCCTCCTATAACAATTCCCTTTATGGCCCATGCTCACCAGAGAATGCCCATTTCGTCCCGATGCCCACCAGCAGCTCAAGAAAGCTCGAAGGATATGAAGCAATGCCCGGCACGTCGAGCCCTCAGGAAACACGATACACACGTCCTGGCCTGCACCTGAAACAACTATGCCGTCCCCATGCACCTTTGCCTTCCACCCCTGTGTGTTCGAGATCAAACAATACCGTAGTCAGCAGGGAAGGCAAGTGCCCACTCTTGGCTCCAGGTTCTTCCCTCCTGAGTGTGGAGGCTAATTGAAGTGGAGCGAAGTGAAGTGAATTTAATCGAGCCGTCAGACGTTTCCGATCACACATCGCCGTCCGACACGACGAGAGAAAACAATCGTTTCATTAGCATAGCCCACACCTACACACCCACCAGGCGCACACACACACACACGTGTACTTGTTGTAAAGATGTCCTTGGCTTTCTTGCCTGGTGCAATGCAAATGTTGGCTGTAAAACCATGCAACCCACCGTCGGGCAGGATACATTGCTTCTTCTTCAAGGAGTTCGATAAGGGAATTTAAAGACGAGATGTACTTTTTCCATCTACACCTACACATACACTAAAGAAAAAAGACATGTTCCATGGAAAGGCGGGGGGGGGTGGAAAGTGATGGAGAAAAACGGCAGCTTACCCAACGTGTTTAAGATTGTTTGCACATAAATGTGCCCGCTCGGTGCGCGATTGTCTTGCTGCTTATTTCAACCGATACAACGTCGCCGACGATCTCCGTCCACCGTGTCCTGCTCGGGTCTCAACACAAACACACGCACACACGTACACACACGCGCAGCTAAATCAAACAATTTCAAGACGGCGCGCGGCACACACTTGCAGCAAGATGACTAACTTCCGCTCTCTCGTAGCTGGCGCGAAGGATGCTGCCGTGCGCTGGCGTCTTCTCTTTACGCGCGCACACTTTCGTGGTGTGTATGCTAATATGGGCCCGATGCACACAGCCACTCGAACACACTTTTGGTTTTTTTTTTGAGGGATTGCACATACACACACACAAACTCTTCCTTGTGGAACACTGGTGAGAGGGGTTTTGGGGGTTTACTTTCTGCGCAGCTATTCTACGCTTTACAAACGAACGCTTAACTGTGTCAATTCGCTAAAAAACAAAACTCTTGCACAAAGGTAACAATTTTAACAAACTGTAAAGCAGAAAGCGACAAGAAACATTAGGACGATAAAATACATAATTTACTGTAGATGACACTTTAATCTAGGTATTGTTATATGCTCTCGATTTATCACTTTCACTTAAAACACTTCCTCTGCCTGATGTCTGAAACGTAGCACGTATCCTTGGCTAAACGCTCTACATCATCATCGCGCCGTAGCTGGTCCAAGCATAACCGTGTCGTTCGCTGCTGCTGCTGCTGCACCATCCCAGGCCTGCGTCATCGCGTTTTGGGGTGTTGGTGGCCAAAGCATCTCGCACCGAAACGGGGAAAAAAAGGAACCAAAAAAGAAGCCCCACACGATCGTCGTCCAACAAGCCCGCCCCTTATACTAAGCTCAGTTAACGAGCTGCGTCGTGAGTGGGGTTGGGGAGGTGGAGTAAAAGGAGGATCGAAAGAGTGCATAACAAAAGCGCCAACAAATACAACGATACGATCGCTAGGGCGCTGTAAAAGGATCGGGGAGGTAGGCACGCTGCGCAAATTTGGTTTGCAGGGAGCGCACACACGCAACCAGCTTCACTTTCTGCCGAATGATCAACGAAACACGGTTTGCAGGAAGGGCGGGACCGGTCTGGAAGGGGGGAGGGGAGGGGGGGTTCAAAAGGGAGGAATTTATGAATAAATACTATGTGTCCCCCGGGCAGCCGAGTGAACATGACATCGAAACGTGGTCGGTAGACAGACATTGCAGCGAAGCTACATGGAGAGTTTGGCTAGAGGAAGAAGGTTACGATGATGAAATACGGTTTGCGCAACTGGACAAGAATGAGCCGACGGTCGGAAGGATCGTACGCAAGGGACGTTTGGGCGTCTCCATCCAATGTTTAAGAGCAAAATATGTTTGTGGGTGGGTTATGCTGCAGCAGGCAAACGATCGACACTGTTGAGAGCTTCGCCCAGATTCTCCGCGCGCATGATGCTGAGATCACGTAAACGAAGAGGCCCTAAATATCTTTTTGGTTTGCATTGGACTGTTTGTATTTGCTCTGTGTGTGCTAAATGGACGCTTGCTGGTGTGGAAGAACGGATAAACACTCTTGTCGTATGACCTTACAGCCATACGTGCAGTTCCATTTGTGCCTGCGACCGAACGACGCAACGTTCCTGTGGCACATGTTGTCGTTATGTCCCTTACCACACACATGTACGTAAAAAACTCTTTCTCTCATCCTCTCTTTAGCTCTCCCTCTCTCTTTCTCTCTCTTTCTCTCTCTCTCATTCCGCTCTTTTGCTTGTTGGGTGAACTGGACAAAGAAGAAGAAAAAGAAAGAAAAAAACATGGACGAATTTTAGGGCACAGCTGGATTATGTTTCGGCGAGTTCTATTTGGGAAAAGAATAAGAAGAAGAAGAAGAAGAAGAAGAAGAAGTAGAAGAAGAAGAAGAAGAAGAAGAAGAAGAAGAAGAAGAAGA